>JANJYP010077143.1:0-22363 GCA_024605115.1 Rastrelliger brachysoma
CACTTTTAGTTGTACATTTGTATCAATATGGGGATTTTCTGAACTCAATGAACCTGCATGTACATATAGTACAGTAATATTATTACCATCTGAATCATTTATTGTCTCCATGTTCTGTATCTTGCCCTCCTAATAGAAGAAGTCAGGAAAGGAATGCAGCATAAATAGTTTCCTTGGCAAATTAGATAAACAACAATCATTAATCAACTTTAGAATAAGTTTTATATGAAGATGAATGTGTGTTTTAGACACCTAAAGAGATATATAGACATATACATGAGTGCTGACACTATTCAGCCAAACAACAGTAAATCAATCAACAACAATTTAGATAATGGTTTATCATCTTTTTCCTTCATAAAGCAAAACGCAAAGCGCAAAGCATTCAGTTCTGCCTTTTATGGTTTTGTAAAATATTAAATGGAGCATATTTTGGTTTTGGACTAATGATTGAAAAAAATGATTTAAAAGGCACCCCAATGAACTCTGGACACTTGTGATCAGTATTTCCTCTATTTTCTGATATTTTATAGATGAACAACTCTATTTATTGAACAAAATTGAATGGTAAATCTATATATATATATATATATATATATATATATATATATATATATATATATATGCTGTTCAATACATATGTAATGCACAGCGCAATAATATACATACTGTGTCAGCACACACATGTACAGACACACACACCTTAAGTACTCTCGGAGTTGGCAGTAAACGAGACTCTCTCCGACTCAGCGCTCGCTCAGCCTCAGATGGCCCAATGGGCTCAGCTGCTCCTTTACAGATGTAGCCACTACAGTTCCTCTCTAAGACAGTACGCAGTCCATCAAACACAACCGTGCTGGTGGTACACCCCATTCCTCCAGGTCCAAACAGGCATCAGTCAGGAGAGCCTGTCAGTGACCCACTTTCTCTGATCATCCCCTGCTCCTTCCTGGTCCATGATCTAACTCTGACCTGCAAATCCACAGCTTCTGACCCGGGGAGGGAGTGCTGAGGTCCAGACAAAAGGATCCAGATTGGAGAACTGAAGAGGATGGATAGACACTGAATTTATGCACAAACAGAGGAAATAGTCTCTCTGTAATTCCTTGCTGCTCCAAGTCTGTGTGTGTAGGAATATCTCAGTCAGCAGAAGAGATACAGTGAGTGAGTGAGTGAGTGAGAGAGTGAGGTAGAGCAGTGAACAAGGGATCGGGGGGATGAAGGATGCTGTGCGAGCTGTGCTGCAGCTTCCACCAATGCTGAGCCTCGATGCAACGCAGGCTCATATGTGCATCTGTCTCACTTACTCAGTCATTCTGTATTTTTCAAATTTTTTCAGCCTTCATTGTTTTTTTCTACAGTTTCATGTTGTTGTTATACATGAGATGAATTAACCTGTTTAATTTTTACTTCTTTTGGGAGCAAGATGAGTAATCATGAAATAAATGGATTCCACTAAATGCAGGCTTATATCCAGAGGGAGAGTCTGCTTCCATGGTCAGGAAAATAACAATATGGCTGAATGCTTATTTAGTTCAGCTAAGAAACCAGGGCCAATGGCAGAATAAGCGGATGAATCACATTTAACAGATGGCATATAATATGTAGCGGCCAGCAGTCTATTATTTTAAAAAGTATTATTTAAAAAACATATTTGGAAAACCCTAACACAATAGGTCATAAAGCAAAACAAGTGCCACATATTTGCTGAAATAAAAAGAAATCACGATGACCTGACTAGTGACTTGAGCCTCAAAGAAATCTCTGTTTATAAAACATACCAAGGACATGGGAGGATTTAGACCTTTTAGTCCAAGACATCAAATGTGGAGTTTTTTCCCAACAAAAGATAAGCTGCTGCTTGATTACAAGCTGCCTGATCTGCCAAGTACACAGATATATTGAGAGTGGAATGACAAAATTTGATCATACACAAGCTTCTGAAATGCCAGAGAATGATTCACCCATGAGCATAGCCTTTGATTAGAATGAATCAGGACTGTGAGGCGGAAGACAAAAGATAAAAGCAGGAAAGCAGTAAATATGAAAAGCTGAAATAAAAAAACAAAAACACAGCTGGAAAGAATCATTTTCCGGATGTTATAATGTGCTGCTCCTTAAAACCCAACATGTAAATCCACCAGTGGGTCATTTGATAGACAAAAACAGAGATACTGTCTACATGTTGTGGATGTTGAAAGTTTTACATCCTGATGAGAAAAATGAGGGCAGGACAAGGAAACATGGCAGGGTTCATCTTGGTTTATTTATCCCTGTCTTTTCCCTTTCTGCAGTCGCAAGTCATAAACTCAAAGATCCAAAAGGACCTCGATAGGAGTTGTCAAAAAAATGATACTTGTCACAGTGTGGCATGCACCAACTACTAAAATACACTATGTCCCGCTGCAGGTGCTGTGGTTACTTTCATATTGCTTCATTCTGTATCAAAAGCATGCCAGTGTTTGGAAACTTCATTTTAGAAATCCACAGAACTGTGAGAAAATGAAAAACCTTTTTTTGAAACACATATACAAATGTGTACATCTGGAGAAAGTGATGTGCTCTCTTACATCATGATGGTGTACAAAGCCATGAATACTCATACTCATTTCTGCCTGCTGCAGTGTTAATATTTCAGTAGTGCTTGACACACTGAACTACATTCGACTGTGCGATGAGATGAGCTGCAGAGGGGAGCAGCTGAGCCCGTCGTTGAGGGGATTCAGTAAGGGAGACACACTTTGCCGACTGAACTGGCAGAAATGTGTCTGGGTCTTTGGTTTTGCTTTTCTCACACCTCTGAGCCAGTCTCCACCCCGCCCCCCACTGCAAGAAGAGATTTTAGGCTTACTACTGTATACAGAATAACAAGAAGCAATTTGGTGTAAAACTGGTAAAACTGCGATGTCATAAATCCCCTATTTCAGGCTGTGTAGCAAGTAGCTACAGCAGATTTTCTTTAAATTGAACTTCTTTTTTAAACTTTGATGGCAGAATATGCTTTAAGCTACTTTAGAGTTTTATAGGCATAAAAAGAGTCAAAGCATACAGCTGTGTCAGCAGCAGTAAACCAAGCTTTCAGAATATTAAACACAAACTACTGTTTATAAAAATCCATGCAAGTCTGATGGCAAATAATACTGTATGTGTTTGTCTTCTCAAGAATGTCTAGATTCAGGAGGACTTGTTATAGTCAATCACTGCTGCTAGTACTAAATGAGCAGGATAAATAAGGGCAAGGGAAAATGGACAATGATGCATATCTACAAGAAGACATTGTTTTAAGTGTTACAGCTGGTGGTTGTAAATCTTTTGCCCCGAGGACACAAATTCTTCTCGTGTGTGAGGACATGCCTGTAACAGTGTAACGAGGCACTGGCGCTGTTGCTGTGAATGCACCACACGGATTCCACCTGGAAATATGTGGTACTGTGCCCTATATTTGAAAGTGACAGTAGAGATACGTATGTATGCATCTGCATGCAACAAACCCTAGCCTTGTATTGACATGTACTCCAGTTTTAAGGAGGCTAATATAAAGCTTATCTTTTAAATGCATTGCAGGTGATATAGGCCACTATTTACTACCACAGATTTACACTGAGATTAATTTCTGACAGCTAACAAAATTCAAAATCATTTGAGATTTGTGATTGTAAGCTATGCACATGAAATACATTTAATATATGTTAAGAGGAAGCTGGTTATTCACATTGTGAAGATCAGAAGACTATTACTAAATTTACTATTAAAATGGTAAATTTTTGTAGTGGTACAGACAGTTCTGCAACACTTTAAAATGTTTAATCAGATGGTGTCCTGTTGGTTCAGTTGACTATATAACCACCAAATGCTTGGTTTATGGTTGATTACATGCCCCCTGTGTTAACTCAAGTAATGATTTTTTTTGTGTACTGAATTCTGGCTTATATACTCTACCAATGATAAATTATTAAGGTCAGACAGAGGATTGCTGAGTCATTATGTGTAGCAGGGTTTCTACTGTCTGTAGCAGTACAAAACAAATGTGCCTAGGGGGATAAAAATATATTTTACCTTAGAAATAATCTCATGTCAAGTTGACTGTAACTCACATTCCTTAATGTTTTTAATATTAATGAATGACGAGAAACTGAAAGACAAGTATGATCAATGCAGTGTATTATAATAGATATTTCAGTCTGACGTAACAAACATTTGAACACTTCTGCACACACACAGAAGAAATATATACTGTGAATGCTGTAGTTGACAAATGAAGTGTTACAGTAGGCTATGGCTGTACAGTCGGACTGTGTCGGTCACACTGAACCTTGACTTGAAGCATGAGGCGAAGCTGCAATGAGAATGGTAGGGGTTAAAAGTGTGTTGGGACACAGTGTGGATCTATCTGTGGATGTTCAAGTAAGAGCATCCTCTGTGGGGTGTGGAAGCTCTGAGATTCTATGCTGCACTGCTCTGCTCAAATCTGTAGCAGCTGCAGAGGAGATAAGAGCCGGGCTGAAGCACTGCTGGGAGTGTGTAGAGGCTCTGGGCATCTGGATTACTGATGCTGTTGTTATAGCGAGGCTTCACCTGCAGTGAGTTAACCCTACTCACATGGTATTATGATGTATTTATTTTATAATTGATATTGCTGCTGTGTGTTTCCATCTTAAAAAAATGAAGCTGTAAAGTGTGACTTTTTTATATAAAACTATATATTTTAGAGTTGCAACTAACAATTATTTGATTTAATTGTTTTTCCATCACATCATAGTGCCTGAGGTGACATTTTCAAATGTCTTATCCTGTTTAACCAGCTGTCCATACAACAACGCAATTAAGTTTATACTCATATAAAACATTTTTAAAAAAAATCTGTAAACTTTTATGTTTGCAGAGGCTAGAATCAGAAAATATTGGGTATTTTTGCTAACAAATGTCTTGAACTATCATTTGGTTAATTTTCTCTTTGTCAATTAATCATTTAGGCTACTTGTTGCAGCTCTCACTATTAAATTAGTGATATATTAAATTAGTGTTATACCACATGTTATGACTTCAGTTTTCATCTCAGTCAACAGCACTCATCCTTTGACAGCTTCAAAGACCTCTTGGTGGCAAAACAGCAAATGAATCAAGTGTTTCTCTTCTCCACTGGACTCACTGGCCACAGTCGAAACAGCTGCTGTATCTGGACATGAGCAGTTTCAAGCTGTTAGCAGCAAGTGGTGGGTGGAGCTGAAATTAAAACATCAAAGCTAGCATATGTTGATGGAAAAGGGTCAGCCTGAGTTTCCCCTTTCACATTAAGGAGTGAACCATCTTACAAAGGCAGAAATGTCCCTGCATGGCTCAAAGGAGTAAAAGGGAATTCAAGAGTAGCTGGCATCTCTTCTGAAGAGTATCTATAGGATGAAGGTCAAGTCCTTAGCTAACTGTGTTTCCATGCCCAGGGTCTGCTATGGGGCTCTGCATGGAGACGTGTGTGTGTGTTTTGTCTGTGTGTATTTGTCCTAACTGAGCCCACAAAGTGGTTGAACCACAGTGACATCACCAACATATCCATCTCAGGACAGGGCCAATAACACAGGCTGGCTCCCAGCTGGAAGTCTCCAGGGGCTCAAAAAAGGAAGTGGCTGTTTCCTGCTGATGTGTGCGTGTGTAAATTCTGTCAAAACAAAGACGCCTCTCTCTGCCCACTGTCCTTCAAACTCAATCAAAACTTTGGAACATTGGAGATTTTTGTGGGTATTTTTTCAGAGGAATGCAAAGTTTAACAGCACCAATAGAAGATGTTTTATTGAGGGGGTACAAAGCCAGGAGCACTATTAATCCCCAAAGGGTTTTTGAAAATGTGAAGTGTGCTGCTTCCTGACGAAAAACTTTTTAATGTATCAAGGGTTTTAGTTTGAGAGAAAAGTTTTTCATGCATGGCACTACAGTTACATATGTGGGCGGGCTACAAAGATAAGCCTGAAATTTCAGTAAGTCAAATGCTTCATATTTTAGATACAGTTTACATTACAACCCCAAAACATCTGACTCCTGACACAACAGACTGACATGTATTGCCTCTATTAGCATTTAATCTCTGTTTAACCCGGAGCTGACACCCAGGTTATCCTTTCCATCTTAAAATGGTAAAAACAAATACAACAGGGGCCACATCCTCTTCCTTTAACTTGGTATTTTGGGATGGTTTATTTATCCCAGGAGAAGAAAATGACCCATTTTCCTGAGGGGTACCGCTTCCTTTACTTTGTGGTGGGGCCACCAGGCGCACAATAAGTATATGCTGCACAAGACACAGGCACAAATTAAAAGTATGTACAAAGACACTCACGAGAGCTGGTAACTATATCTGTGTTGGGTCTGCAAAAAATAAATAAATATTTGCTTACTCAAGCAATCAGTGCTTCACAAAATATGACTGCACTGTATAATTCAAATACTTCTAAAAAGCAGCTGCATTGACTTTTTGTCTTTTTCAGAAAAGTGCAGGATGGATTGTTGTGTGGCACTCAAGTAAACAAAAACAGGAGCATTTAAGACAAAAGAAAACCAATAATATCTCACTTAATTTAGTATCACACTTTAGGTAAAAGCAGCAGAGTATTGAGAAGGTCCCTCAAAAGGTAAAAGGCACAAAAACATCAGTGTATGAATGTTGTCACTGCCACCTACAGGCATAGGATTATAGTACATATATAAAAAACAATACCACATTTAATGCCATAATGACAAGCTTTATTACTGCATTAGAACTAAATAGTTGCATGACTATGGGTTATTTATGTATTGCAACAAAAGTATCAGTCACAAAAGATCACACAAGATACAGAGTTATGATTCCCTTCTCAGTGACTTTGCTGCCACTGTACATGGTGTTATACTCTTTAGACACAGCACGCTACACTTTCCTCACTGTACTCACACAGATTATTGGTATAATTCAGCCATTGTTTATCAAGTGTTATTTCCTGCAGCTCAGAGTGAAAACATTAATTCCCGACACTCACTTCGTTGGAAGAAGAGGTGACAATATGTAAACTGGACAAGGAAGAGAGAGTATTTTTGTAGCTCCAAAGACTAATTAAAATCCCAAACAGAGGCTGATGTTCTGGCTGCCAAGAACAATATTGACTTTGTGATAACACTGTGATATAAAGCGTTATGACTACAATTGTTTTTTTTTTATTGAAGCTTATTCAAGACAAGGCAGAAAACCCCCAAAAATGTGGGTATTTCATGTTTTGCAAAGAGGTAAAAATGCCAACTCTATGACAAGCTGTCATCATTTATTGTGGTGACTATGATTTGGGATATACAGTACAACCATAGCAGAGGAGAGTGGCTTGTGCCCAGGTGTGAAAGAGACTGTGGAGAGAGTGTTGTCATCAGTGTCAGGCTCTGACATGCAGCATGGAAGCATGATAGTAGAGAGATCCTGAAACAAGTCCGCACTGGCCTGACGTGAGGCCATTGCAAGGCGAAACAGCTCTACACTCTGTTAAGTCACCACTGCAGCTCTATTATTGTTTTAATGGCTGGAACTAAAGCTTACTGTACAGAACTCAAAGTTTCTTTTCTTTCTTTAGTTGCATAGTTTAGACTGTGTGGTACTGAAAGTTTTCGTAAAACAAGATTTTTCCATCTAGTGACTAATTTACTCTGAATGAAACATTAAACATTATTTATTGATACTGATTCAGTGACTCACAAATTAACGACAAGTTCATTTGATATAGATGCAGTTATGAATGCAGATATGCTTACTGAAATAGAACACGTAGAGTCACTGACAGACTGTACATGGACACTTGATATATTCATTTGCAGACTTCAGACTTTATAAACTGCATGACAACCTCTTTATCAGCTATTAACAGCTTGATCAATTATTAAGTATGCTGTCTTAATAGAAAGTAGAAGCAATGGGCAGTTAACTATTAACTCAAGGACTTTCAGTTTGGAGCAGCTAATGGGCTTAACCTCAAACAGCCTTAGAAAAACATCTTGTTATCCGGCAGGTGGTAGAAACTAACCTTTACTGGTAAATAAACAGCCCCCAATGAAAGCCAGTAAGACTGGGTAGATCGAAAGTATCTCCCTTACTTTCAACTCTTGCCACACAAAGTCATGACACTGTTAATCTTACTGCTGAATATACAGTAACAGGTGTCAGGTGAGGGAAGCAAGGAAGAATGATAGGAAGTTATTGTCATGTAACTTAGGGCAGTGTGAGAGGAAGTCTGAGATGTAGTGAGAGAGGAGATTAAGCTCTTCATCCTTTAAACTAAAAAAACAGCATGGGGCAGGACTTAATGTGAAAGTGGAACCAAAGACAATCAGGATAAGGCAAAGAAGAGCACAATATATTGTAGCAGAGAGCTTAGATATTTTAAGTAGAGGGAAATATAAAAAGATAATACACACCTTAATGCATGAAAATTCAAGGCAATTCAGACATTTTTCCCTGTTATGGTAGCGACTTAAAGATGCCATGTGGCAGAGAGATGAGATGGAGATCATGAGGGGGGAGGTGGGAATTTGGGAACCTTTAAGTATCAGCTAATCTCAGCTGGCTCTTTGTTTGTAATCACTGGAAATCCTCTTGAACCTGGTTCAATGAGCAGTGCCGGCAATCAAGGGAAACAAAAGGATGGAGGAGGAGTTGAGTGCATGTCTGTGCACCTGCACCGCCTGCAAGTGGATTTAACTGTAACACTGCACCACAAAACACCCCAAGGAGGTGGAAACAGTCATAAAGAGCTGTTACAAGCTGTCATCTAAGGTAGTAACTGACAATGGGTCTGTGAAGATACAGTACAATGTTTTACATTCAAACTGAATTCATTTTGGATGTAGATGTATACAAGTCTAAGATGTTGCCATCCCTTCTATACATGAATATCTCTCCCTCTAATTTTGTCTCTGTATGTAATGGAACATTTCAGTCATTGCTCTAAGTCATACATTACATCAATATTTAATTTTTATTACTCATGTATCTTTAATGTGTTGACATTTTTTTCTTTTTTGTTCAAAAAGAACTTTCTAATAAATCACCAAAATTACACAATTGCAAAATTGCACATATCATCTAATCCAAATGTAGGCTTATATGTACTGTATACTGTAATAATAGTTATTTTAATTGTGCCTTAAAATACCTTTACAGTACTTGCATACATAAATGAGGGAATTTCAATTGTTCAGCAAACAACTTTTTTTTTACTGTAGTTTTTAAAAGAAAGCAGCATGTCTTTAGCTATTAAAACGAATAAATCTGAGGTTATCCTTGTTAGCCATGTGGTCACTTTTGCTCATTTCACATGTATGGTACTGGCTTTCAAATGGTTAAGAAAATCCAGGAGTGGCACAATGCTTTCTTCCTGTTGTAGTTGCAGTTTGTTGGTGCTGCCTGAGAAAACCAAGCAGTGCCCCAGCAACACTTTTCAGAGGCTACCGCCCTTCCTGAAAGAGGAAACACATGTTATGGGATATATCCCTGTTATAGAATGAATGGCCACACTAGAACGGTCAATATTGAACTGCATGTTTTTCTCTCTTGACTTGCCTGTTTCTTGAATCTTTTACATTAGGAGCAGCAGAGCCCTCTCACTCGCTCAGACAGTAACATACACAGCAGAGCTCACAGTGCAACTCTCTCATGACAAAAAAAAATCTCATTATTTGCTGCTGATCTGGTCTCTGTTGTTGGCATTTTGGAAAATTCAACCTGCCTCACGGATCAGGTTAATACCATAATGAGCAGTGTGGTTGCTATGGCAACTAAAACGGATTTGACATATTTGCTGGTATCAAGTGAATCATTTGTCAAAATACTAGCGAAGAAACAGAAAAAGCAATAACAATAGCTGCACTATAAAATCAAATCCAAATCCATAAATCTAAATTCAGATTAGCACAAGAAATGTTTTAGTCAAATAAGGTTTAATTACTTAGAAAAGAATGTTAAAGAAATTTCAATTATAGAACTTTTTTGGCAAATACAAAGAGTTCTGTCATATTTTAGGAGAAAAACAGAACTTTTCCTGGCTGATCAGGTGGGTGCTGTAAATTAAACACACTCCTCCGTAAGAGGGGGATGGTATCCTGAGCCCTGAAAGACAGAGTAGAGGCACTCTAACAGGGATGTGACTCTGCATGACTGATCACCATGCATGTATTTTACATAATGTGATGCCTGGCCAGGTGTCACCAATGCACTGCCCAGGCTGCAGGGTCACTTCATTCTCCTTCATCACAAAATGTGATTAAGAGCAGGCCTTCAGGCACATGGCCATACTCCTTGACTTCCATAAACACCACAGAGTAATTATTGCAATCTTAAGCTCATTTTAACAAAATATGACCTATGTATCACCTTTCTTACCAGAGGAAATGACACTAGACCAATACCACAGTAATAAAAAGACATACACTGCAGTCATTTAGTCTTTGGTGAATCTGACCACATTACCATCTAGCTGCAACCTTTACATACCAAGAGCTAAAGCTGAACTGGCCATGGCTACGTCTGTGCAAAACGAGATGAAGCATTAGCTGCACTGCAGGACTGCTCTAAGACAACTGAAATTGAGCTGACAAAGATAATATCCAC
Organism: Rastrelliger brachysoma; assembly: GCA_024605115.1. Lineage (NCBI taxonomy): Eukaryota > Metazoa > Chordata > Actinopteri > Scombriformes > Scombridae > Rastrelliger > Rastrelliger brachysoma. The sequence goes on from JANJYP010077143.1 coordinate 10,613, forward strand.
AATTAAGCAGAGGCTGTTAGCTGGTATACATCCATGTGCACTAGTCCTCAGGACTGTCCAGGTTTTTCATAATTAGAAACCATGGTTCAATGAAGGTGTCTAAGTTATAACATTTAATGACTATTATCTGGTGATGCTCACATCAGTCACTCTGAAGTGCATAGAGAAACTAATGCTGAGATTCTTCATGGACTCCTTCATATTTGTGATCGCCAATTCTCTTCAGTTTGCCTAACGGGACAAAGATTGGTGGATAATGCTGTGGATCTTGCTTTCCACTCAGCCCTCAAGACTCATAGGTCAGACTGTACAAGCTTCACTCATAAAGACGAAGGACAATCTCTCAGGTTTTGTTGTTAAAACTGGGTGGAAACAGAGACTTAAAAAAGTGTGAGGGGTGTAATTTTGTTAGCAGAAATTCTGGCCAACTACTGTGCGTTTAAAAATCTCAAGACTTCATTAGACAGAGTTCTCCAATGTTTTGAATCACAAGACTACTCAGCTTTTGAATACATGGACAACCCCAGCATTTAACACTGTCTCCCCACAAAAGTTGTAGCAGATCTGAGGCTGCCCACCTGCAAGTGGATTTAAGATTTTTTTGACCTCAGGTGGTTTGGGTGTGGCATCAACAGTGCTGAATTTCAGCATGGGAACCCAACCACACAATCATCCTGCAATTTATATAGTGAAACAATGAATCAAACGACAGGCAACTGGTGGACAAGATAGACAAGATACTATGCTACAGGTTTTCAAGACCAATGAGCTAATCCTGGCTCTCCAGAAGAAAGATCTCCATCTGCAACCTCTTTGGATTAAAGATACCAAGATGAAACAGGTCAACAGCTTCACGTTTCTGGACCTGCACATCACCAACAACCAGAGCTGGACGGTGAAATACTTCTTGGCTCTATTGTATCAGGTCAGTCAAGAAAGTGGGCCTGAGCCATAAGCATCTTAAACAGAACTACAGAGATCTTATGGGGATGATCCTCACTAGAGGATATAACTATGTGAAAACATCAAACTAGAGAAGAAGGCTCTCAAGATGACTATTAAAACCACAAAGAGGATCATAGGAACACAGCTCCCCTCCATAGGCACTTTGTTCGCCCACCGCTGTGGGAACAATCTGTGAGCCACTCTCATTTATTATGTGCTTATTTTAATATAATATTTTTATTATTTCACTGATAGATCTGCACAAGAGCTTCAGTGTCCATACACACCCATATCTGAGGAAATGGCAAGTCTTGAATCTTGATTTAGCAATAACATTATTTATCCATTCCAGCAATACAAAGGGACATCACATCCGCGTGGTGCACACTTGGTTACAATCCTGCCTGCTAATGCTAAATCGTTGAAAAATAAACAGGGAGCAAACAAAAACAAAGTCTCAAGGCGAGCTCTGTCTCTACTGTATGCACAGGCTTTGACAGAAAAACCAAACACTGATTACCACTGCTGCGTAAGACTGTTTTTTTTTCTGAATGTCAGCTAATACAACAGCAGATGAAGGAATTTCTATAAATGAAGGCCCCAAATCATGTGAACAGATCTCATTTGTTTATTGTGGGTAGAGAATGCACAATGAGCTTGTGTCAGTTTTCAAAGAAAAAGAAAAGAACTCAGTGTTTCATGTAAATCTCTCTTGAATGGGCAACAATTCATCAAAATTCTTTTTATCTTAAGTGCAAAGTGCAGAAGATATTACATCTACAAAATGATATAAATAAGCACACTTTCACAGTCTCTGCTAGAACAGCAGTAGTGTATTTCATAATTGTCTTTTCTGAAACCAAGTTTACATCAAAATGCAAAGGTGAGATAGCTCAAAACTACCCTATCCTTGTTCCCGCCCCCTGTAGGCCTCGCCCCTCTTCCTCCTTCCTGTAATGGCCTACAGTGTCAGAGTGAGGAATGCAAACTATGCAGCCGAGCTGGTGAAAAATCATTGGAATTGATCCTCTCTGGCTGTGCCAGGTCCCATCTACACACTGCACACTGCATGAAACCATAAGGACCTGTGCAGAGGACTGCAGGGATTCTAAACTCTGTTAATGAAACTAACAGCATGTCCTTAAGGGAAGAGAGCAATAGCAAAGGGAAGGGTTAACTTCAGGAGGAAATAATGACTTTTATCTGTTTACCTAAATCATACTGTATTTACTCACTTCTGGTTTGGTGCTTTGGGTGAATTCAAACAAGCACATAAAAAGGCCATAAACATTGAGGGAAATCCCACATGAATGATAACGAAATAAGTGGTTACTTTCACTTTTATCTCTGAAGTCTGATAGTAGATAGTAGACCAGCAGGAAAATTAAGTATTTCCCCAAACACTCCACATCAGCCCTCAATCTACAACGCAGAATAAATAAATAGCTACTTTCCACACCTTCGAAAAATCTAACATTTGCCTCTGCCATAATAATGCTTGAATTGAATATGTTGAAACAAATCAGTATTCTCTGTTTAGAAACTTTTTATATGCCAGGGACTCTAAATCTCAATAAAAAGAAACTATCTTCTCTATCACACAATTGTGTTCTAATCCATCCCTCTGTTGCATCACATCTGACAGCAGCTGATCCTGGTGTGATCTGTGTGGCGAGTGTGAAAGGAAGGTCAGTGACCACAGAGAGGCAATTCAAGAGGGGCCACAGGGACAGATAAAGCGTTCAAATCAGATTAACCTGAGATTGGTCGTTTGCCTGACACTAAACTCATGGCTGTGGCTTCAGCCACACAGAAGAGTGTTTGAATAAAAAAAAAAACAAGTGCAAGTCAGTTTTTTTCAAATGCCATTCATCATTTTAAAAATGTGTTGTTATTTCCAGTAATTATTTATTTGCTTGGGTTTTAACATAAGGAAGCTTTCTTCCATAATTAGCCACATGCTGGGTGACTGGGCTGCTGTGAAATTGGACATTAAGGGAGGAAGAAGGGTCTATAAATTGTAGGTAATGAAATAAACAAGCCAAATTGGCAAAATCAAACACCAAAATTTGTCAGTTATCAAGGTTAAAAGCTTATATCACAAATCAAGTAATTACAGTGGCTCAGCTCTACTCTCCTCAAGGAAAAGAGTGAACCTCTACTCTGAAGAGAGGGCAAATCCTGTAATTGGCAGTGATTCAAAAATGGAGAAAATGCTATCTATCTGGCGGAAAAAATAATGACAAGGTTAGGAGTGTTACCCTACAGTGTACCCTCCAATCACTGCTGTCACGCTAACAGCCGCATTCCCACAATTACAAGTTAATGGTCAGTTATAGTGAAGGATAGAAGGGAAAACATTTCTATAGAAAAATCAAGGAAGCTAAGAGTAAATACACTTCATAGAAGAACACACAAGGCCTTAAAAGGAAATGTGTTAGTCATTAGTCTTTTCTTTCTAGACATTTCTACATCAGCCAACATGGATGTGCCATTCAGTCTTCAGTAAGGAGTGTTATGGTGTGTTTCGGAGCTTAATCCGATGAGCTTAATCTGCAGGCTATTGCATGTGTGCAGCACAACGATTCACATTGGGAGCTTTAGGCTTGACCAGTTTCACCTCTTGGCTAATACTCTGGATGCCCTCTTGCAAAACTAATGAATCAGGGATGGCAGGCAGAGTAGTATCCACCTACACTTCATGTATTCCTCTCATTCATTTGCTTGTGGGCTGGGCCATGTAAAAACTTGTTTGTAAGAGTGCCATTCATATGACTCTTTGAAGCAGCTTCAGGCTAGACTTTCTGCCATGCAAGCCTGTACTCCCTCACAAGGGTCTCATGTAGGGGAGGCTATGAAAAAACATGGCAAATATCATGAAGAATAAACTTCGTCTAGAGTGCTTTCAGAAGAAGACATTTGCTATGACTGTTTAGATTTGTTATAATCTGCTCAATCGCGACAGCTGAATACTTTCTCTTCTGGGCTTGTAGACTGGATACTTAACTGTGACGTGTTCTCCATTTTCATAGTCTGTAACACAGGACTTTCATCTCAGATGTTTCCATAGAGACTGATTGAAATTCCTCACCCTGTAACTCATTTCAAACTGACCATTGCTTATTTAGTTAAGCAGACTTTATTAACAAATCCACATCATTATGGCTACAAACTGAGAAATATTCTGTGCATGATCAGACCTCACTCCATCAATCATCTTATGCTGGATTAAAAATAATCCAGCAGTCTACACATAACAACGTTAACAAACTCATGCTTAGCAGGTATAATGTTCACCATGTTCATCATCTTAGTTCATCTTAGTGTGTTAAAATAATAACATACAATACATACAACATACAATGTAGAACTGAGGCTGATAGGGAGCCAGTAGTTTTTCAGGTATTTGTCATGAACTGGACAAACTGGAATTTTGATCTGATGATGACACTAGATGAAAAGTTAGATGAAATGAATGTCTGTACAAATTTTTATGGCAATCCATCTAATAGTTGTTGAGACATTTCCGTCAAAACCACAAATGTGATCCTCAGGGTGTTGCAGGAGGAAAAGCGATGGGATCACTAAAATCAGTGGGATTCATTCTCTGTGAACCATAAAAGTCCGTTTGAGATTTCATGGCAATCAATCACGGTTGGTCATATTGGCAAACCACCAAACTGACATTGCAATCAATAAATCCAAAAAATGAGCAAATACAAACAAAGACTATCTATTTTACATCTTGCATTAGGGAACAAAGGATGTGTCTACATTTGTTTGTGTGACATGTAAACTGCAATCTTTATTCCATTTTTTCACATGTACTTCCTTATTAGATTGGATGATGGTGACAGAGTTGTTTATCAGTTTACAGAGGAATTCAAACTGGATTAGCAACATTCAGTACTAAATGTAGAGGGAAGAGAAAGCAGAGGAGGTTGTGAATCAGCAAGTCTTCCACAGCTGCACTTAGGTGTGTACCCTATAGACTCAAAAATAGCAACCTTAATGGCCTGGATGGAGGCAGAGAGTACTTCACTTGATTACAATACTAATGATAATGTCCAGCAATCATGGCTTCATAGCATGATGTAGGTCTCAACAGTGAGATGTAAGAAGAAGTTTGATTTATATTCATTTTGGGTACTAAATAGAGGAACTGTGAGGTAAAAACATTATAAATACTGAAGGAGGTTATAAAGAAGCTAAGTCCTATTGTATTAGGGGAATGTGTATACTCTTAGATGGTGAGTGTAAAACAAGTCCCAGAGCAGTGGCATGTACTTGCTAACAAGAAAACAATCACAGGCCAGGCTCTTCAGCAGGCTCTCTCTGTTATGGTAACCTCCTCTCTTCTCCAAAACAGTCCTACGCTATCAGGCAGAACTCTTTTAACAGCGAACCCTGCCCAAAACTTCTGTTCAGCCCAAATAAAGCTGCAGGAAACTTGCTCTATCTAGGAAAAGACAAGCCTCCGCTCTCACACAAGAAGATGGAAGACAGGAAGCCATGGGTACTTCCTGTTTGGGCAGGATGGAAAAAGATTTTGGAGACTTGTGGTGGCAATGAGTTCTGCTATTCTGAGAAAAAAATAATTCAAACGTCAACAAGTATGACATTCATCTACACTGGAATGGAAATGGAAATCTAAAATTAGATAATTATGTAACAACCATTAAATTGGTACATAGATGTCTGAACACTGCCACTGCATCAAAAATCAATGAAATGCAGATTACAGGGCACACAGATTTCTGACAGGCAAAATGTGTTAAATATTGAATGTTGGGCCAAGAAATTGTTGAATAATTTCATCATGTGACCACAAACCAAATATTCTGTTCAGGCTTAAAGGTCATATATTTAACAACTATTTTGACATGTGGTTACAATACATTCTGGCACAATGAGGCTGTTGCAAAGAGATAAACCAAGTACAATTTAAGTCTGAAAATTAATCAGTTTTCATTTGCATTGGAACACAATCTGTCTGTCTGGCAACTGGCTGTAGACTAACCAGGGTCAGTCAGGGCTGAGTGGAGGAAACCCTTCGAGTTTTCCACTAAGTGCTCTATAAAATCTCAACATTTATGTACTCTGCTGAGGAATTCTCAAGCCTCCCACTCAAGAGCCCAGCAGTGGCAAATCTGGTTTAGATTATAACCACAACTGCCAAGAGCCATGCCCAAACCCAAGCAGACAAATTTTATAGTGAGTTTGATGGGTGTGTTTTATGCCTCACTTTTCCTTGAAGCCTTCGTTGGACAAGACATGTATCACTGCTTATGTCTGAATCGTCCAGACTTTAAATATTTCTACTACTGTTGAGTTGCCTTCCACACATTCAGAACAGTAACTTGACATTCAGGACATCAGTTTATGCTCACTATACTATATTGACAAATGACAGGTGGAAAAGCCTTTGTTTACTGTATCTTCTCATATCATGTACGGACTATGTATATGTGTGTGTGTGTGTGTGTGTGTGTGTGTGTGTGTGTGTGTGTGTGTGTGTGTGTGTGTGTGTGTGTGTGTGTGTATATATGTATATACATACACACTTATATATATGTATATAAGTGTGTGTGTGAGACTCACTATTCACTTCATCTTTGAAGCAAATAAACACACGAGGCAAAATTTTCAAACAAGTCTGAAACACTCCAGCAGGCTGCTGGCTGTTATATAACATCATCATGACTATTACTTTCTGCTCTGAACTGTGCAATTGCGCAGGGCTGAATGGTTTACACATACTGCAGAAACACTGAGGTGGTGGAAAGTTTGATTGTGATTGTGTAATTTTGTATCAAAGTTTGGGGCTCCTTTAATTCACAGCATGGGACAGAGAAAGTCTCTTAATGGATGCACTGGTTACTAGAGCAGCCTCATATATTATTGACCTGAACTCATCTGCTCTCCTATCTCTACCTCCCTGGGTTTGTTCTTGTATGATTTACTGTCACAGAAACAAGGACAGCTTATACACCATTTTAGTTTGCATGATACTGACAGGCTTTATAGGAGGAGAGACACAGGGATACAGAGGGGGGGTCAAACTGCTTAGGCCTCACAGAACATAGACAGCCCTGTAACCTGACTGGCTTGTTCCTGCAGAATATGTGACAACCAGCATCCAAGAATTCCAATAAATAATATGTGATTATCGAACTAATAAATAATAATGAACTCAGTTGTAGGTTAATCTTGAAAATCTACTGAGCCCATATTTGGTGAGTGGCATGACTAAGAAATCTGACTTCACTGCATGGCGGAACATGACTTTTTCTTAGTGAACAATCAAGAAAGGAACTTAAAATTCATGGTTGACAAAAAGTCTCTAACACACTTGCTATATTTGAAAAATGCACATTGGAGGTATTCCCACATTTTCTTGGGAACATTTTCAAAGCCGGCAAAAAGCTAAACATCCGACATGTGCAGGTGAAATGCATTCAAGAGGGCAAACATAAACAGTGAGTAAAGTTCTTTATCAGGTAAAACAGTGGAGGCCACAGTGTGTGAGGTGATAATATTTAACTGGACACAATCTAAAATGTAGAGCAGCCACATGGAGAGGAAGCAGCAGAAGAAGAAGCAGTACAGTTTTAAATAGAACAAATATTTATCAATCATTATTTTCACAATCACAAAGATCCCTAAGAGACTTAGAGAACCTTATCAAAGTAATCAAACATGCACATTTGCATGTCTGAATCTTAATGTTCCACAATGAAAGCAACATGCATACTCTGTTAACTGACATTGGGTGCATGCATAAAAGGGGTGTGTGCAGGGGAGGGGTCAGGATGGCTGATCTGACAAGCAAGAATGACACAAAACCATAAATCAAAACAATAACACAATACACTCAGCAAGTTGTTCACTGTATTAGCAACATCAATCTATCCCAGTGCTTTGTTGGACCATGTGTAGCCCTACTCAACACTCAGTTAACAACTAGTTGTACTTTGTAAATCAGAGATAAACACAGCCATACATCAACACTACTTCACAGGGTCTGCACATAATAATTAAAATAAATATCAAAACAAACAAGATGAAATGTAGAGAGGCTATTATCGGATATAATATCCTACTGTGATTAATCTCTAAGTAAATTCTTAAGTGCCAGCTTGAAAACACCAAATCTATGCTATCTAACAATCTATTTCACAGACTAACAGATTACCTCCTTAGCTACAAAAAAAAGTTTAGTTGCAAAACAGTTTCCTTGCCTATAGGCTACTCTTAAACCTGGGAAGAACAGAGGGAGTGGAAGGTAGGAAGATAGGCCATTGTACTATGAACAGCAGGCACAGTCGAGACAAGGAAGGGCAATGACTCCTGCGAGGGTCACCACTGCTTTCCTGTTCAGAAATGTCTCAGCTTGACCACATGATCCTGACACAATGATATCTAGCACACAGCCAAGGTGACTGACTCCTTAGCTGCAAGTGTAGTATCACCAACAAAAGGGACCTTTTCAGTTTTATCTTTGATCCAAACAATATAGATTCTGCTATTCCTAAACTGAGTGACAGTTTGTTAGCTGTCATCCACTTGCACTCATGTTGTCCAGAGCACACGTGAGAGTCCCACTGTCCCTTATACTTCTATAGTGTGTGTGTGTGTGTGTGTGTGTGTGTGTGTGTGTGTGTGTGTGTGTGTGTGTGTGTGTGTGTGTGTGTGTGTGTGNTCTGCTGTGCAGCACCCTCAGGTCAAGCACATGCCATGAACATTGTGGATCTCAGTATATCACCATTAGGTGGTAGGCAGTTAGGACTATTGATTACAATTACACAACAGTCCTCCCAAACTGGATCATACACTGTATATACTAAACATTTCCAACTGCCATCGATTTGTCATATACCCATCAGCTGATATACTAATTACAAGTGCATGCTATTGAGTACAGAGCCTCAACAAAACTCTTGAAACACTCAACGATTTCTGCTCTAACTAGATTCAAAGCCAAGATGCAAAGGCAGTCATGTGCCATTTTCAAAATACATCATCAGCACAAGCAATTCAAAGCTAATGACAGCCATCATGGACCTAATAGTGTTGTCAGTGTGGCAAAAGTGTGGAGAAACATAGAGATGGCTCAGCTGAGGGCTCTGGCCTATTACACCACTCTAACAACTCCACTCTAACAATAAACAAAGAGGCTCCAGTCAGTGTGTGCATTTGCGAAAATGCACAAATTGTTTGGGGATGAAGAGAAGTGCAGTTCACTAAGCAGAGAAACTGCTGTGTAACTAGTGGTGACATGCTTGTACTATATAGTATATTATAATTTACATGTGTTTCTGGGCTTTTAAAAAAGGGACAAAATCATATGTGTTTCAAGTTGCAACAGCATCATGGTGGGCATCAGAGTGGATGACAATCTCCCCTTTATGTCCCTGAAACAGATCCCTCCATTCCTACTGTGGTATTTACATGTTTCATGGAGGAATTAATTACGAGTTGTGTGGACAGCACTCTTGTGTACAGTCACATTCTTGTCCCACCGAGACGCTCCAGCGAACTCTATACAACATCGCCATATGTTCACTTCAGCAGCTCACACACACTGCATCTGCTCAATATGTTGACCAACACATGAACCACTGTTACTGCCAAACACACAAAGAAAGTCCCGTGCAGAGTTTCTACATGTTAGCTCAGTCCTTTTAAGCATGTTGATTTCCCAACACACATACTTGTACTTCTGCTCTCCTCCCTCTGGCGTCTCTGGCAGTGCACCAGAGTGAGAATGAATAAATAATATGAAGGTGTGGTTGGATGTCTGGGATCCTGACTCAGGATTCCATTTCCCTGACAGAGAGCCTGGACGGTGTCCGTTTCTGTTACCTAGCAACTTCTTCCAGGAAAGCTGGAACAATCGAGATGGAACACTAAACACCCAACATACTCATGCACAACAAAAGAATTGACTCCTTTCCCCCTCCTGAGCCCCTGGAAAAGTGATACTCAGGGGTAAATGCAGGTCCTCGTCACCCAGATGTTCCACAAGAGGATGGTTTGAATTCAGGATTATGTCACTATCACTGGACACTTTACAGGTGTGTCTGAGGCATGGAATTGAAGCCACTTACTTTCCCTTGTGAAGAGGTATTGTGTCATCTCAGTGTATCACTATGAAAACTGATGCCATCACTGACACCAGGTACAAAACACCTTGATCAGACACTGATTCTTTACTGGCTTTCAAGGAATGAGGACACATACTATGAATTAAACAAGTGAAACTGAAAGTGAATGTTTCCAAGAACATACAAAGCTAAATGTTATTTACTCTATGAACTACAAGTAACAGAGATTATTGTAAAAGGTTTGCTTTTTTACAATCAAGATCCATGTTAAATTTTATAAATCACTTCAATTTCCCCTATTCTAAAGTCCCACAAGCAACCCTTCATTCAGTCACAACAAATCATCCTCAGGTCAGGTTCACTCGCTTCATAACATAACCTGTGATTTTTCTACCCTTTAAGTCCACATGTGCTCCCCACCCAGATGATCTAAAGTCAGCTGACTCGTTGCTAAAAATGTGTAAAGCAGGTTGTATCCTGCTCAACAGAGGTTTACACAGACATGATGATGGAAGTGGAGGAGGAAAGGAGCAGGAGGAGGAGGAGGAGGGGGAGGAGGAGGAGGAGGGTATTAAGGTGTGTACTTACAACGAGCACGGACGTCCTGACCACTTCAGAAACACTTTGCCTGAGTTCAGCCGCTGTGCCAGGTTTACCCAAACCCCGTGTAAATTTCCTGGTCTCCGGGTGCGCGGGAGTAGCCATCATTGCAAACCACTTTGCATCAATGGATCCTTGCCACAAGTTATATCAACAAAGTTTAAAGGAAATTCATCACCGGTTTATTCGTCACTCCGATCCACAATAGTATGCACCACGAGTTTGAAGCTGGGTCATGTTGTGGCGTGGCTGTTGATTCACTCCCACTTCTCGATCTCATATCTTCAAAAAGTCAACGCGTGCCGCATTATTCGGGAGCTCTGTCGTATTCCGTTGTATTTATTGTTGTCATGATAAAGTACCCGCTCGAGGAGTGTTTCATTGGTCGTCCAACGCCAGACAGGAGGTGTATAATCTGGTTGTCTCATCGGCGCACTCCGCCCCTCACCGGCTTAAAGGCCTGCCCATTCCTGACTGGCTGCTGGGCCTGGACTTTGGACAGCAAGCACTTTCAGTATGAATGACTGAATCAATATTTTGCTATTACCATAAAAACACAGAGAGAACATGACGCCTCGTGTCTCTTTGTGGATCTTTAAGGCATCTAAATACAGTTTTATCTCACACCAGAACATATTTTAACAATAACTGGAGGAAAGATTTCTTTGTTGAATACCTATCATTTTGATATTGTTTTCCTTTGTAAACAAAATCCTAAAAAATATTGCAGGGTTAATATGACTAAAATACCTAGAATATACAAGTGTGTGTACATTGGCAATGTTGGAAACTTTCTATAGGTTACCATATTTAAACAGTTTGTGCATGCAGGGATCTGAATGAACCTTCTGCTGACATGAAAAGCTAAATGTAGGTTTAGGAGAATTAATTAAACACATGACATCATATTTTGAGTAAACAGACTTTATACATTACTTACTGGTTTTACTGTACATTGATGGTATATTTTATATAGGACATTGTGGTTTTGGCTCGACTGACACTTTGATCAATGATGCCCTCTACAGGTCACAGCTGTAAACACACAGGAGAGCTGCCTCACTGTATTTTCACACTGACCTTGACGTGATGCTGTTCA
>JANJYP010077144.1:0-13630 GCA_024605115.1 Rastrelliger brachysoma
TATCCTCTGACCAGGATCCTCCAGTAATGTGTGGAAGCTGTTACTAAGATAAGCAAGCATTAGCAAGTAAGCATTTTAAAGCATTGTTGTTAATGTTCTGGATATGAGCAAAAGCAAGCAAACATTATTCTTGTTTTCTACAATGAAGAAGAATGAAGTTACTGCTAATGCAATATAAACACCTCTTTGTTATGGTAATATGCAGGTTAATAGCAATCGTTACTCAAACAGGACTTCTCATAATTCAATTTGGAGAAAAGTGGATTTTATGCAAGTCACATTAAACCTTTACAAACCTACTTGTCTGTACCTTAATTAGTCTCTAGGGACTCCCAATGACTTTTCATAGAGTCATATTATCCCTGCTATTGCCGGACGTTTTCAAAGCTCAAGCAATCAATGCAGAGTTAATGAACCCAGTCCTGGGGCTCCTATTGCTGACTGGAGGCACACGTTGAGAGGCCCCAATGCCTGAGAGATCCATTTAAGGGTGAGATATTCCAAACGGAAAAGCCTATTGGTAGCCAGGCCACATTTTATAGGGGTCAGAACAATTGGGAGAAAAGCACACCCAATCTTTCAGGGGTCCACATGCACAGTAACACTGTCAACACACAAGGGAGAGCAGGACCCCTGAGGGTCGGTCATGGGGCAGAGCCTATGCCAGAGCCTCTCACCTTCTCCCATAAATCCTTACAATCAGAACTCCCACTGAATGTTGTGGGAAGGTCAGGTGTTTGGTGTTCCCTCTGGAGAAACCAGATTGTCCCCTGCACTGCTGAGAAAAAAAAAACACTGAAACTCTTGACCTCTTCAGCTACATGCTACTGGTTACATGTGATCATGTGTGAGTTTCAGTCAACACACACAAGTCCAATACATGAGCAATACACATTAAATGCCTGTAGCACACTGATGAAAAGACACTGACTGGCAAGTTATCTCTGGAGTGTTGTGGTCGAGTTACGTTTCAAATTGCTTGATTATATGCTTCACATGTTGTATGATCATGCAACCCAACAAATTGTAAGGGTCATCAAATGATGATCTGATCTGTTCTGTAAGGGATTTTGGAGTCATGTCTTGTGTAACTGATTAAACATATCAATGTGAAGACGTTGATGTTTCACCACTGTCAAAACCAAAGATAATGTACAAGGCACAAAATGGTTCACTATTAAAAAAAAACAGTTGTAACAGTTAGGTGTTCAATTCCCATCTGGACTACCCATAGTAAAAAAAAAAAAAAACAATAATAAAATGTTATTAATAAAACCTTTCACCAAATGGCTAAAGTGCTGCTGTACACTGTGGTACATTGTGATACACTGTTATGTACTCTGAGCAAGGTGTGCTGTGGTATCTGGCCTCTGGTTTTTTTAAGAGGTGGAGCGTGCCTGTTTGCTGTCTGCTGGTCCGGCTATGGGGCTGTGGGATAATAGAAGGGTAAGCAGTTATTTGGCTTGGCCCAGACAGGACATGTGTATTGCACTGAAGCTTGTTGGATTGGTGGATGTGGGCACTGGAAGCTGGCATGGTGCATACATAATCATTATGACAAGTACACACGCACATGTGCACACTCAGGCTGCACCGCACACAGACAACCCCCCCACCCCACCGCCACACACACACACGCACACACACACACACACACACACACNTGGTGGATCCATTCCCAGAATGTTTTGGAATTAAACCAGCTACATGTACTGTGTAGACTATGCAGGTTCATCGTTTGGTTTGGCATTGCCAATAGACTGGAAACATGTCATGTGACTTCTGGTAAAAGTGGTTCCCATCAGTGTTTATGTCACCATGCCAAACTGAGACATGGGCAATAGAATGTGGCAAAGTCCTCATCTATTACAAGTGCCTCTAACAAAACCAGACAGGTAATTCTAGATATCTGCAAACAGTACACAGTACTTTAGGTTTACTTTAGGTAACATTTAATTAAGTATCAGAGCACCCATAATTTTTGTAAGTGGATCTATATTTGTTTTAAAATTCAAGCATTTTGACTTCCTTGTGGTTTTATGTTATCCCTGAATACAAATTGTACACTTATCATAAGCTGTTAGAGCTGTAGCAAGTTTAAAGACTACAGAAACATAGTGTTAACAGGCCTACAGTGCTTTGGTGACCGAGCAAGGTGGCAGTTCACCTGATCTGATAAACAGGTCCACAAAAACACAGATCTGTTGCCTTTAGAGTGATTTAAACTAGCAGACTTGCAGGGGCCTATAGTGACACTGACAGCTTTATAGAAACATGACATTGGCTATACTGAAACAGTGAAAGCACTAAGACAACATATACCTTAGGAAATAATGATCCCATTACCAAATAGAGTAAGTTTGTGTGTGTGTGTGTGTGTGTGTGTGTGTGTGTGTGTGTGTGTGTGTGTGNTGTGTGTGTGTGTGTGTGTGTGTGTGTGTGTGTGTGTGTGTGTGTGTGTGTGTGTGTGTTAGCGTATGCTTTTAGCAACAATTTGGCATACAAATATGCAAATCTTCATGTTGCCTCTGTTCGTGTAACAGCAAACCACTTAGCTTGGAGAAACCTGCTTCTCTGGTCATGGAGTGTCAAATGAGAAAATAATTATAGGAGGTGGCCTTTTTGGAGGCTGTTTATAACTGTAGGTAAGGATAGTGTCAGTGGCAGAGCATGTTATGCCTGCTTCATAAATACAATACCACTTTCTGCCTTTTGCCTTTCTGAAATGAGCTAAGAGCAGGGCAAACCTATTAGTGACTGCCATGCTTCCACACAGCACATACACATACACCTAAGGTAAAACTAAACAAGACAAACAATCCTCGTGCAAACCAGTCAACATAAACAAAGACACAGGCACAAACACAGTGGTAAAAAAAAGAAAAAAAAAGCCTGATGTCAGTGTCACTGGCACAACACCTCCTGGGTGACACATGGTTGTTTGCAGGCCACTGCTGCAATGTTTGAAAACTAGGTACCACAGCCACAGAGGACAAAGACAGCCTTCATGTGGTGTTCACTCAGCCCTGGAGACTACTTCTGGTTTTGTGTGTCTGGAAATGAGAATGTGAGGTGGTAGTGAGACGCCATCGAATCAAAATCATGCACGGGGGATAGTTACAGACTTGACATTTACACTGTCTTTTTTTTCCCACCACTGCATCAGCATTACAGCATTACATACAGCACTATGCATGTACACATTTCCTATTTTTTCAGTTTGGGATTAGTTAATTGCAACGAGGAGGAAGGGTAAAGTGTATGTTTTTTTGTTTTTTTTTTTCTTACAGCTATGCCTGTCTGGGATATGGTTTCATTTTATAGTAAATTCTGTAATGTCAAGGACAAGGCCATCACCTAAATTTCACAGTTTCAGTTTCTGTGATACAAAACCTCTCTCCATCTTGAACACCACTGAGGAGGAAATATTAGTTCCTTAATAAAATATAATTTTGTCTGGAGGCCGAGACTGGAGGCCCTACGAAAACAGATGTTGTCTTGTCATGTTAGCAATATGAGGCGGGGATCTGCTTCATTCTGTTTTCATAATGAGAGGATTTCTATGTCTCTATATGCTGTCTCTCACTACAGTTTGTCTTGAAATGGAGATGTAAAACCTCAACTGCATTCCACACACATACTGTCTCCTTAATTTACCAGGCTGATTTGAGGCCAGGTCTTGAGATGACACTATTAATTAAGGGCTAATTAGAGTTATGCAAACAAAAGCTCATATTCATATTTTCACTGCACAAGGCTGTATTGAACCAGATGAAGGCAATAGTGGCCTGTATGCACAGGAGTTGTATGTAGCTATAAAGCTGCATGTAATTAAATAACATGACACCTTTCAGCCTCCTCACCCTATGAAGCCTTTCACAACATGAGACACATTCCATCACATAATGTTTGTGTGTCTTGGAGTCAGTTAGCCCTCAGCCATTGTTAAAGCGTGACTAGGCCACCAGAGTTGGGGAAGACTAATACAAATTTCCAAACATATGACGCGAGTGACAAGAAGGATTCTCCTGCTTGCAATGTGTGTGTGTGTGTGTGTGTGTGTGTGTGTGTGTGTGTGTGTGTGTGTGTGTGTGTGTGTGTGTGTGTGTGTGNATATTCAACATCGGTCATCAAAATGACTCTCTGGTAAAAAAAATCTTTCACCACTATGTCTTGCTGAAAAAAATACTGGCCTTTCTTCTCAGTATTCCATTTTGTTTTCTCATTGAACACAGATAAGCACAGAGAACAAATTGGATGTAATGTGGAATAGTTTCAGTGAACTTTGGTGTGCCCATGCTGTTTGAATTGCCATAATTCAGGGTTAAAACTAATTGTGGTAGCTCATGTTGCTCATAAGGACCGAGGCCAAGAAACCGAGTGTGTTGATTGACATCAAGACTGCAAACCACACTTCAACAGTGAGTGGAAAAGCAGTCTTCTGTTGGGAATGATATAGTTACTGCTGTATTTTCATTGATGGGCTGAATTTTCTTAATGCAATATCATGAGGGTGAGCACCTGTCAGCTGTTGTTTCTAGAGTGGGCAATGACTCAATACTGAAAAGCAAATTTCTTAAGGATGCTCAGAAAACCTGTTTTTGCTTGTCTTAGAGAATTGTATTGACTCAACTAAAAGAGTTGCCTTTCTCTTCTTTGATTTGATTCCACAAGAGAAGTTCAGGACCCAACAAAGATCGTCTGCTTCTTTTTTTTTTTCTTTTCTTTTGATCGCTCTCCAGCTGAGACATCTCTTTTTTTCTTTCAGGAAGTGATAGGGAAAGGAGGGGGTGGAAGCTGCTGCCCTGACTGCAGCAGAGACAGGCTCCATGGTGTTGAAATGCTGTCTGAGGTAGTGCAGGGCTCAGCTTTGGAAACACCAAGTGTACTAAATAAAGAGAAGTTGCAGGCTTCTGAGTGTCCACCCACCTTGACACACAAGTGACAGTCATACATTTTATAGTGATAAGAAGCCTGATAGCCAGGCAGCCTTCCTCAATAAGAATCTTATTGTATCAGTATAAACAGCTACAGAGACCGACACAGTTTCTGTTAATTTACTGTTGTCAAATGTTACTCAAATGTGCAAAAGTCACTGTCCAAGTTAAAATGTGAATGTACTGTACATTATACTGTAAAATTTATACACACTACACCAGTGTGCACTGGCATTGTGTGTCTGTGTATTTAAACTAAGTCGGTTGCTGACAGGTAAGGCCTGAATGGATACACTGAGCTTTACTATGAATGACTGGATCTATTTTCTGTCCATCGTCCTCAGTGTTTCCTCAGGGCTAGTACTGCACAGTTCCTGTTATGCTTAATTAGAACATGACTACAAAATCATAACACAAGCCGTGTCAGGTTCCTGCTGCCCAAAATGCTTGTTTCTTAAACAAACTGTTGGTGGGAAATTGAGGTTTTTGAACGATGGTGAATGTAGTGGGTGTGCTAGTGGCAGCGAGTATGGTGGTTGGTGTTTGGCAGTGGTGCAGCCCTGTGGGTTTGGTGGTCCCCTATGTTTATGCTTTTGTCAGACACTGCGTTGGCCCCCGGGCCAGGCCCCTGGAGGATGTCTTCTGACTGCTGCTCTCGCTCCTTTCTGCCGCTGTGGCTGCTCCATAATAAATAAGCAGCTGTAGACCTGGACTTGCACTCTGCATATTCTCACACAGCCTACTGTAAATGAGAGTGGAACCTGCCCCAGCCCCAGCCCCAGTGCTTCACACACACTTATAGCCTGCCATATTCTCTGTGTTACACACACTGAGTGAAGCATCAGGGGGGTATTTCAGAAAGTGGGTTTGGTGGCACTGAGGAACTGAGGAATAATATTAATATATAAGAAATATCAACTTTATAAATCACTGGGTTGTGGTTTTAACACTTCTCTGGTGATCACTAAGCTACAGACACTCAGCAAACCCTATCAGAGGCATACTAACTAAAGGCTACATCCATGCTTCAGAGAAGCATCAAAAGCTTCAGTCTCATAAACACACAGATATGGCAACTCCTCCAAGGTTATTTTTTAAGGAAGGCCCACATTTAACTGAAAACCACAAACAGTAATATAATGCGTATAGAGCATAAAAGACCTTTAAATGGACCCTAGAAAGGCACCTAGGGTATGATTCCCTTTCAGCTGAAGCTTAGAAAACTCCAGCGGTTCCTGGTAATCAGGCAGGCTGTGGGGCTAACCTGGTTTTATAAGAAGCCCTGATGACATGCCTTCAACCACTTACTCTGAGTTCATTGGAGTCTAATTCTTCAAACTGATGCAATCATCATTTGAACTAGATTGTGTTGTGATAAAAGCTGAGAGTAAGATTGTCATGGAATTCCATGATCAAGTTAAATATGAATCAAACAACATATTTCCTTAAATGTGTGAAATGATGGCTGTCATCAGGGTTTCAATATCAGTCCTTCACCACACCTTTGCACACTACATACTATATTACCAACAAGAGAAGCTACAGTATCAAGTCCATAGAAAAATTGCTCAAAGACACCATCATATACACTCTCAAATGAACACATTTACAGACATGTTTGATGAATAGGAAATACAAAGCCACCTTTGGACTTGGTCAGTATTATTAAAATGTTACTGTTTGTAATTGCTTCTAGTTACCTCAGTAATTACTTAACATATAATTTATTTTATATCTGCTTCTCTGCTCTTCATTTATGGGACCATCATGTTTCACAGTTAAATGACAGTAAAATTACAGTGTAAACATCAATTCTAGCAAGTCTGTATCCCTATGTTTTCGGCCTGTGACTCAAGCTGACAGCACAGACAAACTCTATCATGCCAGATGTCTTGGAGTTAGCCCACGCACCCTCCAATGGTGCTCCAGGGAAAGACCATACACAAGCCTGGTGATGGCCAGAAAGGAAGAAGCTTGTGAGGCTCTAAATCCCTTCTTCCTTCCATGAACATCTCTCTGATTATAGCATCTAAAGAGAGTTCAAGCATGATAAAAAAAAAAAGACAACACACATCCTTTATACGGTTTAATACTTTCAGAATATTGCAGTTTGTATGCTTGTAAGCACCTTTTTGTCATGATGAAAACTACTCCTTTGTGAATACAAGATAATTGCCCCTCTAATTAAACTTAAGCATTTGGATGCTGCAACAAAACATCTGGTCTTAAATCAACTCGGTGTGTGTTCAGTGTGTGTGTGTGTGTGTGTGTGTGTGTGTGTGTGTGTGTGNGTTTATGTGCACATGCTTGCAGCCTGTGAGTATTTACATGTGTACACTGGAGGAAACAGGGCCTCTAGGAATTTGATACACCATTCCACTCAGGAAGAGAGCCCAAGTTACTCACTAGATAACACCCCAGTAGAGTCAGGCCCTGGATGTTTGGTTAAAGTCGTATGCATTATGCATGTCCTCTCACTGTAAAAGTACACATGTGTCAAAAGGCTCTCATCATCATCACTCCAGTCGACAGATCCGCTTCCATGGTACAGGGGTCCCTTAAGGAGACCTGTGCTCAATATTGGAGGGGAAATCGGTCATGACACTAATGAGGCCCTAGAAAAATGCTCTGAGATTCTCTTTATTCATAACACTCTGAGGGGTTTTGTTTCAGATTGATTTCATCTGTCAAACAATCTTTTCAGAGAACATGTCATGCTAAAACCATACAGTATATTTTCAAGAATGAATCAATCTAAAATCTTGTGCTGTATCTTTTCTATAGTATGTAACTTTTCATAATGAGAAAGATCTTGCTATCTTTCCTCCCAACTGGCTTCTCCTTTACATCTGCTCACTTCCTCCTGAGGTCATTGATGGTTATGAATGATCAGCCTCTGTTTTAGTTTTGTTTTAGTAAACAAAACATCTTTGAGTCAACTTGCCCTACCAAGATTTTTTGTGGTGCAGAGAAGTTACCACTGCTCTTACTTTATGTAGTTTTCAGTATGAATCCAGTAGAGCTGTAGTGTGAAATGCTTTGCCAGCAGTCCATCGCCTTTGACCTGTGAATAGCAGGAAAAGGAGGAAGAAGCAGAGATTTGACCCTCAGGGAGCCATTCCCAGACAGGGATCTAGAGCGCTGGAGGAACATGTGTGGTTTTGATATCCGTTGTGCTGCTAAACAGGAAACAGAAGTGAATGGCATGGGGAATCATCTGTTGATCATCTAGGATACTAGGCCTTGACAGGGCACCACCTGTACCCTGTAGAAAACAGTGACACAACAATTTTACAATGTGTGACAACTATATTTTTAACCATTGTCATCATAGAGCCACAACAATCCTGAATATCCAACAGCCACTCCACCAAGAGAACGGATCCATCAGGAATAAATACACAGAGGTGACATTCATGCATCTGAAATGAGGTTATGAACAGTTAGTCCACCTAATATAGTCATAATGCATAGCTTAAAAATTTGAACATCACATTTATCAGTAGCACTACTGCAAGCAAAATCAGGTTTGTTGCAGTATCAAAAAATGATGGATGAGCTGTAAGTCCTTTGAATATTCAAATTTTTATATGCTAGATGTGAAGCCATGTCTTGGTGTGAGGTTTAGACTCTCCCATTTCTATTTTAGTAGTAGGCGGGGAGGCTCAGGGGCTGTAGCAGACAGTGTGGCGCTGCAAGTCCCAAGCAATGTTAGCTTGGCTGTGTTGGCCGAGGGGTTTTACACCTGAATGTGAGAGGGCCTGGGGACGTCAGAACCTTGTAAGCCAGAAGACCCCCTACAGCGCCTGTCCCAACCTCAGCTGTGCCTGCCTCCAGAAAGCCTGTCAAAACAGAGATTTCTTTTGGTAAAAGGGCTTTAAGTGAGTCCTGGTTCTGACAGTGATAAATGGCCTTGTCCATCGAATATGAATTTGCGTCCACAAAACTTACAAACCAAGATAACTTTATTTATATAACGGAGCTGATGATAAATACAAAATTCAAATGCAAAACCTGATGAATTGGCACATAAGTGATCTTTGCTCTGCATGAAATTCTCCTGGTGCTCCTGTGGGGAATAAAAGAGCAACAGTGTGGTTTTCTGGTATATAATAGCTTGTTTGCTTTAAGTTACTTCAAGAGTGATTAGTCCTCTCTGTGATAACAAAAGCGTACCTGTCACTCGCAACAGAATTATGCTACAGTCATGTAATATAATCTGCCGAGCTTGTGGGCTGTGAACAGCAGCTATATTGATTTTTGGGAGGTGGTTGATATTGTCACATTTAGAGCAGCATGCCATATCTGTTTTCAAGGATTTCAGCCATATATGCCAAAGTAAACAAATTGAGTGAGGGGAGGTGCAGTAAAATTTGCAGGGGGTGGGGTTACTTTGTAAGTTGTGACACATTCAGATCTTGTCAGGATCAGGAGAAGCCAGTTGGGCTGATGACAAGGCAGAGGTGGCTAGGAAAACCTGAACCCTTTCCTTAGGGAGTGAGGCCCAGTGTACTGCGGCTTCCTGTTTAGGGGGACAAAGGCACGCTGTATCACTTCTACCATCCCACGTCAAGCCACATCATCTCCCACTCTACCCCATCCATCGCCACCTCCACTCCTGCTTTGATTCACAGCCAAAGTAAACAGTAAACTGCTGGCAGCCGTAGTCCCCGTTCCCATGGCGACAGTGCACAAGGCCACATCGTTGGCCTTGATGATTTGGATCTGCAGAGGCAGACAAAGAGGCCAGTTCAGAGCCAGTCAAGAGATTTGGATGCAGGCAGAGGTTTCTGCTAGATACTCAACCTGAATACACAACAAAAAAAATCAGTGTGGAAGACTTCACATCACATTCAATCAACCAAGTGATATGAACACATCTTGTCACTTGGAGGAGACTTGCTGAACAAAGAAGGCACTTGTCAGGGTTGGGTGGAAAAATTAATAGGGGTGTAATGGGAAAGATACAGCTTCAGCTATGCCTCTGTATACTATAGAGAGAGTCATGGTGTGTCTAGTCTAAAACAGGTGTGTCACAGTAAAGAGGTCATTACCTTTTAGGTACCAACTGATAAGAAAATTGCAGCCACATATCAGGGTGATTTTCTGTTCTACAAAGTCAAACTGATCTGCTTAGTTCAATAAAACTGCTTAAGTTGGAGGTGGGATTTTGTGTGTGATTCTCCTAATATTGTCAAATT
Source organism: Rastrelliger brachysoma (assembly GCA_024605115.1). NCBI lineage: Eukaryota > Metazoa > Chordata > Actinopteri > Scombriformes > Scombridae > Rastrelliger > Rastrelliger brachysoma. The sequence continues at coordinate 10,139 of JANJYP010077144.1, forward strand.
GTAATTTCTAAAAAATGTTTTGGTGAAGGTGGCAGCACCCTGCACACATGATTATATGGTTATATTATTACATAAAGTTTGTTTCTATTTATTTATTCATTTTTGCTTTTGGGCAACTTACACTGAAGGACCAAGATAAAGGAAGCTCTGACATTACGTATTCATGTATGTATTCACAACATTAAGCAAAATAACAAAAACAAAAACTGTCACAGAATGTGTCTACCTTGGAGGTGCTTCTTACACAATAAAAAACACAAAAAACACAAAACACTAAATTATATAATAACATTGTGATGATAATTTTAAATGTTGCTAATGAAATAATATAAAAATATATAGTGAAAGTATGTTATTTTGTTTTGTAGTTTTGATAATTTATCTAAAATATCTGAAGATTGTAATGAAACATTACTCAGATTTCACAAAACAAAATATATTTTTTCCCAAGTTATTTAATTGTTAGATGGAGTCTGAAGTTAGCCTGAGAATCTTAAGATAATTTATTATATTTATTTTGTAATTTTTAGAAAAATACAAAGGTTGAAATCTTTCAGTGACATCAACCTTCTTTTGCAATTAAACACAACTCAAAGCACTTTCTATTAACGCCTGGGGGGAAGAAGGGCTGAGCTATGTGATCTGTAACTCAGACAATTTGTGCCAAATAAAACCTGAATAAATCAAAGCCATATTTCAGCGTTGCCTCACTGAGATGTAAATCTTGGGCTCAGTAAGGCTCTACAGCCTCACCCTGGGACTGGAGGTAGTGTGTTATTGTTGATTAAAATGGATTAAGGGTGAGATTACAGTCTGTCTCCTCCCAAAGTCCGCTCTAAACTTGTCCAGCGCCAGGAGTCCAGGTCACTGTGAAGAGAATAGACTCAGTGAGAGAGGTTCTTTCAAGCAAGCTCCCAGTCTGTCTGACTGAGTGTGGTTTCTCGTGACACAGTGGCTTTTTCTTTTTATTGGACCACAGGGGGAAAGGGGTTGATTGAGAGAGGTGGAGAAATAATGAGAAGAAAAAAGAAAGGGAGAGAGAGAAAGTGAGTATGTGTGAGACACAGAAAAGTTGGATATGAATAAGTCACTTATACTCAGACAGGGGTAGCGATAGTTTTCACCTGGGAACTCTGACCAGTCCTATTACTGGTGGGCAGAGTGTTTGTGGACTGTTTTGTGCTCTAACATCAGCTGAAACAGCTATGCCACGGATGGGGAGACTTCAAAAATAAAGTGACTCATCACAGCTCAAGTGCACAATATTCATCGATGAAAAGATAAATCCATGCTTAATATAAACATTGGATACAACTATTTTTGACTGCTGACTAATATTGTATCTACAGTGTAAAACACCCTTCACTGATTATTGAAAAGATCCTTTCAATGATGTAAGCCTGAGATCATATTTGATGACTTTGTTATTAAGCTTTTCACTTTTCAGGAAGTGTTCTGTCTATTTTTTGTCTATTTTAAAGGTATCGTCATGAGATTTAAGATCCAATTAAGATAACAGGCACAGGCATAAAAAATAGACACTCTGCAATTGACTTGATTACCCTTGATTTAGCAAGAAAAATCTTGAGGAGATGTCTGAAGTGTGTATAACAACCTGAGTGGTTTTGTTGTCATAGAGTAGTATTTATTTCTGTTTTTAACTAAGGAAAATGATTCCCATCTGTTAAAAAGTTATTGTTGTGCTTGTTATAAAGAGTTTCACCAGAACAGTTGATTAATTGAGCATGTCTTCAGTGCCTGAGCTAGAGCTGGGCCTGACCAACCAATTATCATAATCCAGCATTGTTTATTTTTTCTCCTCTGCCAGTCATGGTGCGCTGGCTGAGCTGGTGGTTTTACACTGCGAGGCCTGATGACAGGAGATGCTCAGTAGCTAGCGAGGTGGAGGGAGGCGGTAGGACAAGGTCTGTTCTGTCTGTCAGTCATCTGTAATGCTGCTAAGATTGAAAGCTGATCTGTCTGGGTTGGTTGAACTGGTTGCACTGACAGGAATGAGGAGAACATTGACACATTCACATCACATTAGTTCTGCGCTAATTTACTGTATCACCTATGATTTGTGTTTCTTATTTTCCAGTTCAGTTTTTTGGTCCTTCAATATCCTGAGGCAATGCGTGAGACGACTCAATTTATTGTATTTATTGTATTAAAACTTTCACTCTTGAAAACATGGGAAATTTTCAATCTACTGAAATAATAACATTGAGTACTTTTATTGGCAAAAAACTAAAACTAAAACTGTGTCTTATATTCATATTTATATCATCTTGTTAGCCACCAGGTGTAGATGACATGTTTTCTGTCTGCCTTGGCAATCAATTGGGCTTAGTTACATTTTGTTACCAGTGCTGCTGGAGCACGTCGACCAAGCACGTAAATCAAATCTGGCAACAAATTGTTTAATTTTCCAATAAAATGAAGTATTTACCGTACATCCTCTATTTTAATCTTTGGCAAGAGCAAGTACACGTCAGATTTAATAGGAGGTTATCAGGAAGGAAAAAGTAATTAAACTCCCCTCCCTTCAGAATGAATCCTTTTACAGTACATGCTGGTGGATATTTCCCCTTTTTCCTCTGTCTAGACACGCAGGGCAGGACTGCAGCACATATACTGGACAAGAGAGCCATACAGGTCTCTAGAGAACTGCCAAGCCAACATTTTAGACTTTTCTGACCAGGATTGCTTATGTGAAAGAAACTAGAGGAACCAACATGCGCGCTTAGTCAGTTTAGGGATTCAGAGATGTTAAAAGACCCTATTTGTGTAAATGGTCTATAACAACAACAACAACAAAGAGACAACAAATATACACCACAAATGCTATGCAGCAGTAGAGCTCCATCGGCCTAAAACCTGCCCGAGTAATCTGGTAATTTCTGGCTACTGTGCAAGTAGCCAATCCTGTTTGAATTTAATACTGGCCACAGAGGAAATTAAATTTCCTTTTCTGCTTTACATGTTTGATAATGGCCTCTGCCAGAAACCTGCTCCCTCCTGACCTTTACTTCCACCTGTTTTGGCCATGGTCTGCCTCCTGTCACTCACCTCATAATGTTGACAACACCACTCCACTGGGTGTTAATTGCTACATTCACTACTTGGTGTCCTGGCTAATAATCCTGGACAACTGGTAACATGCCTGCAATATTGCTTTAAACCAGAGCTGTGAGACAACTGCTATCTCTGTGTCAAAGTTAACAGCAGCTGTGATCATTTCCTCAGCCTCCTTACACCTATTTTCTTAAACACCTCTTTCCTTGCCAGGTTAGTTTAATAGAATCACTCATTAATACTTGCAACATTTTTGGATGAGAAAATATAATGTATTGTTTCTTTCCTTTTGCTTGGGAACAATTTGGTGTTAACAAGCAAATCACAGGGACTACAGCCACACCAGCAGTATAAAAATGTATCACATCAAGTGGATAATACTCAAATTGTCAAACTGTCTTCATTTAACAAATATAT
>JANJYP010077158.1:0-11909 GCA_024605115.1 Rastrelliger brachysoma
TTACTACCTGGAAGTGTAGCTTTAAAGGCCATTAACACCACTATTGTTTTTCCAAGAATACATGAAATACAGAGCACAAAGGTGATCCCAAATGCTGTGTGGCGCAGCATACAGGACCATGCAGAGGGCCTGCCTATGAAAGTTAGAGAACACAGGAAACACAGAGTCAAGGAGAAGAGCAGCAGGAAGCTCAGCTCAGAGTTGTTGGCTTTCACTAAGGGAGTGTCCTCATTGACAAAGAATATAATGGCCACAAGTAGGGTAAGAACTACTCCTAGCAAAGTGAAAAACACAAGTATCTTGCCCATATTCTCAGTGAACGAAAGAAACTCAACATTTTTCTTTATGCACGTATCTCTGTTTTGATTGGACCAATACTCTTCTGGACATTTTGTGCAGTCATTAGAATCTGTAACAGAAATATTACGTTTATTGTGATGTAATTAGTTACACTCTAAAAACAAGAGACTGTACAATAGCAAACTTTAACATTATACACAAAGTGTAACAAGAAAACATTGTATGCACTTTGATGGATTTCAGGTCTATGATACCTGTGGTGTTGCTGATTTCTCCCTCTGCACATGTTTTACAATCGTAGCAGCAGACAGGCTTTCCTTTCTGTAGTACTTTATGAGTCCCTGGAAGACAGCTCTCACTGCACACTGATACAGGCAACTTGGAATCAAAAACAGAGACAGGTTTTCATTTATTTAAGCATTTCGGATTAATTGTTGCCAAAGTAAATTCATATTTTAATGTCAATCATAATATTTGCCTCTGTGTTTCCTCCAGGCCACATTATCTCTTCTGTCTTGAGGACAAACTTCTGTCCAGGAGGTAGTGAGGCATCATAATACCCGACAGGTTTAAACTGAACTGAGTTGTCTGATCCACGCTGCCAATTCACTACTTCATACCGGGCCACTGCTGCTCCAGTGCTGTCAAACCACACTTGGTCTCCATTTTTAATGGTAAAATTTACCTGTTTTAGAGACTTAACTACCTAAATTACAGTGAAAACATGTCAGTATATTGTATTTCTTTACATAAGGACTAACTAAAAAATAAGTGATTTAAAGTTCAAGTTACCTGCAAAGGTGTAGCTTTCACATTTTTATCACACCCCTGGCTATCTGAGCACTTAAGGATACTGTGCAGAGAATGGGCCACAGCATAGATGGCTTTGTATATGTTAGTGGAGTATCTCAGCTCTTGCACATCATCATCATAATCTTTAAGTTTAATTAGATCTTGACTTTCTCTGCAAGCTGCTGTGTATGTGATATTGCCCCTGTTTGCCTCATTGCATTTAAACTCTTTCTCCCAGAAATATTTGATTAAAAAATCATCAAGACCACTAATATTGGCTTTTTGTACAGCAAATCCCAGAGAACCTCCAAGCACACTAAAGCTAGTGGGAGTCACAAGACTGTCAGCAGTGATCCAGGCCTCCACACCGATGAACTGCCGGCCTGTAATATTGTGCAGACTCAGCTGCTCTAGAAGATTGTTCATCTCTACATGGGCCAGAAAACCAACAATAACCTTGGCTGTGCTCTTAAGGATCACTTCTACCACTTTCATCAGTTTTTTGGGCTCTGCTCTGTGGAATTTCTCAGTATACTCCACACACACTCCTTCTTCCTGGGCTGCAGCAAGAAAAATAGCCATGCCATTGTTGCCATAGTCACTGTCACTGTTAACTGCCCCCACCCAGGTCCAGCCAAAGTGCTTCACCAGCTGGGCAAGGGCTTGGCTTTGGTAAAGGTCACTGGCAATTGTTCGAAAGAAAGATGGATGCTCCTTTCTGTTGCTCAAACACTCACATGTTGCTGAATGACTAATCTGAGAAAGAGAGACAGAACAAGGAGAGTTGGCATACAATAAACATATTAATACAAACTCTTTATACCCTCTTACCACTGGTATGTTGAATGGTCCGGTAGTGCGTGACAGCACAATAGTTGAAGAGGATTCAGATTCCCCAATAACAGCATGAACAGATGATTGACCAGAGCAGCTGTTTCTCACAGTCTCCTCACCACCATTCATCAGTCCCATCACTGCACGCATTGAGGATAATGTTGACCCACAGTTGTCATAAATACGATATCCGATAGAAACATTTGGAAGAAGAAAATCACTTTTGTTGATCTCTTCAATAGCAAAGATCATGGTCTGGGCAAATCGAAACTCCCTGAGGTTGACACTGAGAAAAAGAAGCAACATACAAATTTGTATTTACCCTAACAGAGCAAATGACTAGAAATCACCAGAGTGCATTGAACAAATTACCTGGAGCATGTGAGATGTGTTGGCTCATCTGTAAAAGAAAAAGAGGGTTGAGTGATTTTGCTGTGAATAGAAAATGCTCCCCCAATAGTGACATCTCCCTCTTTAGACAACAGAGGAAACTCCGGGCTGCCCAGTATGTGACAGACAGGAGCTTCCTGTTCCACTGCTCCAAATGCCTGCAGGAGCCCCACGATTAACAGCCCAGTTATCACATGAGACATTTTATACTGACTTTGATGGGACAAAGGGTCAGGTAAAAGCAGTCTTAAATGCCACATTTTATAATCTTAGATGACAGCAGCACTCAGTGACCTCTCACTAACCAATCAGTGAGATAGGACAGCCTTCCTTGCTTCGTGCCATGTGATTGTTTTATGTTGTAAGTTTTTGCATCATGGCAGATGTACAACAACATAGTATAAGCAAAAAAAAAGGTCTTTGCTAAAACTGAAGGTCCTTCCTTCTGCATTTCTCAAATTCATGCAATTTGGACTCATCAAAAGCAATTTCCGGTCATGTATAGACTGTCTAGTCAAACTCAGCCAGTGAGGCCCCAATCCTAAATATTTCATATATCTTCATCCAGAAACTCAGTTTAGACTTTTACATAAGTGGCTGCAATCAATCAATCAATCAATCAATCAATCAATCAATCAATCTATCTATCTATCTATCTATCTATCTATCTATCTATCTATCTATNATTAAATAACTTGTTTTATCATATGAAAACTTTAACACATGAAATGATTTAAAAATATACATGTATGTTTGGGGGGGAAACTGCAGTGCAGCCTTCTGTTTGGGACAAGTTAGCGCCAGTTTGGGAAGCAGCATTTAATGATGTGATAGTACATTGTACTGATAATACTGTAGCGGCTTACAGTTGGATAAGCCGGTTTTGGTGCGTGTGTGGACATACTTACTCATTGAAGTCCATGGGAACAATTATACACTGCTCTATGTAAAAGTTGGAATAAACTTTTTTTTTTACCTCTTTCCTGAAATGATTCCTGAATGTCATTTATTCTTGACAGATAAAGCGTACATCTTCTGTATATTCAAATATATCACAATTAAAATGAAATAGTTTACAAACTGTAGTCTGGCTTAAACAAAATTGCAAGTTTTGAAACAATAGAATAAAGGATTTGTTTGAATTCTTTAGCGTTGGTCAGTGCAGATTTCATGCATATGACTGTCTAATATTACTCTTTCAAATGTCACACATTCACTAATAGTATGTATGGTCACCCCTGACATGAATGCACATAAGTGCATTAATGTGTTGTGGCATACTGTCCACAAACTTTTCGATGTTGTCAGTAGGAAATGGACAACATTGCAAATGTTTTGTCCAAACAAATGCATGGATTCATTTTAATTTTTTGACCTAGTCAAAAGCGATTACAGATAGGAATATACAGAGGATTGTGTCTGCAAACAAAATTATTTTAACTTTATGGGCAACAGTGTAGACACACACACACACACACACACACACACACACACACACACACACACACACACACACACACACACACACACACACACACACACTGTTTTGTGTTGACTGAACACACACTATGACTATTATAGACTTCCTCACCTGAGAGGGAGAATCAACATAAAATGGTATTTAATTTGATAAAATATATAATAAGAAGTTTTGTTTGCAAGTTTGTCACATCTGTTACCTTATTCTAATACACATTTAAAGAAATAAATAAATGACTGCAATAGTTATTATTGTGACTGATAATATTGAACCGTTTTGATACTAAAAGGGCGGCTTTCTATTTTCTGCCATTTACTTTTTACTAACTATTAAAATTTTACTGGTTAAATAATAAAACCTGTCTTTGTAAAATAAGATGATCCTTCCTATCCATAATTTAAAAAAAATAATTTTGATATTCAGATATATTTAATCATATTCCGTTATTTCACTATTAGTGTCACTTGACTCTAAACAACTCTGCACCTGGATGAGGGAATTAAAGTTACACTTTTGACAACTGATCAAAACAAACAATAAACATGCCTGATTTAGCAAGGCACTGAGCCATGTGATATTTAATTTGATGTTATTGTTATTTTTCAGACAAAAGGGTGTTTAAACGTCAGCTGATGTGCCGCTTAGGCTCTATGTAATTAAAAAGGAATTGTTGTTTGTCTGTTTGTAGGGATGCCTGTCACTTTACGAAACACTTTAGAGCTCTCCAGAGGGTCTGCGACCTGGGAGTTGGTTTTGTAGGAACACTTGTGATGAAGTTCAGATGCCTCAGGCCTGGCCATGACTTACACCTTAGGCTTTTCATACTCATAACCACTCTAACGAGCTAAGAAACTCCCTCTAGAGTTCACAGTGTCTCTTGTCTGCCTCCACACCTCTCCACTTTGCTTACTTCAGAAACCTCCCTGCAGGGCTGTTGCATCATGATGTCCTCGAGCTCTCTGCTGTGTACCCTGTGGCCTTTGTCAAGCTCTGTAACTTTTATTTGAAAATAAGTTTGCCTTTTGAACTCAGCAAACTTCACTAAAGAAAGAAATACAGACATAAAAGTCAGTTTATATGCTTTTGTTTAGAATGTGAGAAGGGAAATCAAATCTTAATGTGAGGAATTCAGTGGGAGATAGAAAACACTGAGTAAGTTAAACCGCTTTGTACATAGATTATGCAAGTTATCAGAAAAGGTGACTATTTGCAAAAAGATATTTTCTGGGCCCATAGTTCCATACAAATTCTCAAACTAAAGATATTCAATTGTACATTTGAACACAAAAAACTTCTCAAACTAGGTTTCCTGACAAATATGGCAACTCTTAGTAGTGTATTATTAATTCTTATCTCTTCAGTTAAAACCTAACAGTTTATCATCACACAGGTCAACATATTGACTCAGTGGTTAGTGCAGTGGATTCAACTAAAATATTAATCCAAGGTCATAAAGGAGGTAAAGGCCAACACTTGTGTTTTTTTTGGTATGGTGTTTGCATTTCATCCTTTCTTCTATTTTCCACATTACAGGCTATTAGCATATTTGCGATGATCTATCCATTTTCTCAGTGTTGCGTAAATTTATTTATTATATTATTTTATTATTATAATTGAATATGTCATTCCAAAATCATTGACTACCATAACTCCACTCATCTGGTAAGGCCTCCATAAAGACGGGGATTCGAACCAGGGTCAGCTGCTTATGAGGAAAACTCTATATGGCAAGCACTCTACCTCAACACCACCGCAGTGCGCCAGGCCTGCATAAGATTTTGAAACCTGGCTACAGGGATTTGCTCCCACTCAGACACAAAACCATTATTGAAGCTGGGCACTGAAACTGAGTGTCCCATATTGGAATTGTAACTTCAATATGGGACAATTCATGTTAAAAATGCAGACATTCCTATAATTGTCTTAATATAAAAGTTAGACCATAGAATAGAATAGAATAGAATAGAATAGAATAGAATAGAATAGAATAGATCTTTATTGACATTGTCACAGGTACAACAAAATTTAATGTGCTCTCCAGTGAGTGCACCATTCATATAAATATATCTTAGTCCTAAAATTACTAAAAGGGATAAGAAATACCTAAGACATATTCACGCAGTCATCGTACACACAGTCATTGCATAGATCCATGACCATATTACCATATTACATGACCTTAAATTTAGCCAAAGACTATATTTTAACCCCAAAATCCAATAGTTTATTATGTGTGGACTTTGTTTTTAAAAGAAAGATAAGTTCTCATTATGTGACTGTATAATAGATTAAAACAGTTCTCACAAATTTAGTCATAACTGCAAAAGCTATTCACAGCTTTACAATGGACTATGCTGCCATCTCCTGGCAAAATTGTGCAACAGCTGAAAAAATAAAATGATGAATATGATGACAATGGTGACTGGTGGTGGTAATTGCAGCTAATGGATGAACGCAATGTAATATACTGTATTTGAAAAAGAATGCATCGAGACAATAAAACAAACTGGCGTTAGATGAACAAGAGACAAAATACGACATTAGCATGTCTGAAATGAGAAACCACAGATGAAATGGAACAACAACAAAGTCCCAACCAGAGCTGAGGATGCACACATCATGTTAACATGTTATCACATAGATTGGAATTGCAAATACACTTAATATTACTGTAATTATTCTCTATTCAACTGTAATTGTCCTAGAATCACTCTGGAGCTTTAGTAGTTACCAGTGAAGACATGGTATATTTGCAATAATGTGATGCTCTTTAGTTTTATTTGCAATAATGTGATCTGTTTAAACACTAGACAGAGACAGAGGAAATCATTATTATTATTATTATTATTATTATTATTATTATTATTATTATTATTATTATTATTATTATTATTATTATTATTATTATTATTATTATTATTATTTGCACTATGACAAGGGCCATTTACAAAGTCAAAGAAGACCCAAAAGAAGCCAATTTTGAGGTACCAATATAATATTGTGAAATTTTGACCACATGATTTATGACCTCTATTGCCATTATTTACGTTCAGCTCAGTAGAAAGTAAACATTTTAGGAATTACATGATCTTCAGAGACTGAAATATCATTTGAAGTGAAGAGTACCTCAATAGGCTCCTCAAGGAAGGACTAAAATCTTGAAATCATGTTTTGTGTTCTATTTGCCAAAGACAAGAACCTCATATTTATCTTTTGTAATAAGATATTTTCATTCTGCCCAGTACCTTGCTGTGTGATAATTACAAGTCTGAATGTCCCTTGCTAAATATCTATTTGGCAAATGATTGACATGACAATCACCTATTATAAATTTGTAATATTTACTTTTGTCAGTTGCCTTTTATTGTTATTGAAATACTCTGATTAATTAAGAGAGAAAACAGTGAGATTTTTGGCTGAATAAATATTTGACATTTTTAATGTAGTGGTTGCAATAAATAACATGTGATTGCATTAAGAACATAAGAAACCCTTTCCTGTAAAGAACATAATGATTTATTGCACTCAGTCTACTGTACATTTTATTGAAGTGTATGTGTTTAACAGACACATGTTAGATTGTTACATTTAACCTTAAGATTATATTTTATTCTCTACAAAATCAAGCTTATTTTACATGCAACTACTAGATAATTATTCAGCTGGCTTATTAGTTTGTTTTTTGTTTTGACCTTCTATTAACCCTCAAAATTAATTAATTTTCAGCACAACACCTGGTGAGCTCTCATTTCACAGCCTCAGGCCCAGATGTCATCAGTCTTGTCGGAAACACTTACTTGTCTTTGCTTGCCCAGCTGGCCCCTTGTTCCCCTCAACAGCCCCCTGAGTAAAAGGTAAATTGGCAGGTTTAGGATGATGCCATGATGTCATCTTGCTTTCAGAATATACACAATAACAAGTTAAGTGCTTCGCAGGTGTGAGTTATGCTCCAGTGCATATTGTTATTCATGATTCATGACTGAAATTAAAACAACATGTCCCATAGGTTATTTTCCTGATGTATGAGTCACAAACAAGTCGCCACCTAATACACATGGGACTTCTAAATGTTTAACTAAGTTTATTTGCTCTTTTTATCTGTACCTAATATTTTTGTTGTGAAGTCATATTCTAGAAGATAACTGTTTCTAAATAAATGTGAAATTGGCCCACCTGAGTTGTCCTGCTTTATCCTCTATTTCTCCAAATTTTGATGTATTCCTCTGTTTTGAACTTTTGTTAAAATTAAAAGGTGCAGGCCTAAAAACTTTATAGTGAACATATGACCTCACAGATACACATTGCTCCCATACCAAAAGCATCAGGATCATGTTACAACATTAAACATTTCAAGTTATAACGTGAAACTCATAGTGGACTCCTCATGATAACCATCAATTGTGCAAATGTGCTATATTTCTATCCATTCTCTGCACACCATTTTCCTGATTTAAATATGAGTTTCACACTATAATGTAATAAGCTATCACATTATAATGTGATATGTTCCACATTATAATGTGGTAAGTTTCATGTTATAATGTGGAACTCATCTTATTACAGCGTGAAAATTTCATGTAAGTACGTTTTCTTGGATTTTAGTATCCCAGTTTTTTAAGGGTTATCCCATATTTGATCAAATTAGTATCTCTGTGTACATGATTAATACCAGTATCTCGGTTTCTGATTACTGCATCTTATGTGTGCATGCATGTTTAATTTTTATAACATGAAATTGGGATATGGTGTTTACATGCTGAAACTCAAAACTAAAGTCCATATGTACTCCTGTGTAAATGTTCTAACCTCAACCTTTGGCATGTGAAATGGTCACAACACCCAGACTTAAAAAAAAACAAAACAAATATTTGCCTTCCCATCGAGTATGTGAATTAGGATTGGTGCACGATTAAATGACATATGGTATACATTCCATTTTCCAGCATGTCATTCATCAACAAAAAATCACTATTATAATAGGATGTAAAGGTCAGGATAACATATTTATTATTTTTTATATATAATTTATCATTCACAACAGGAACATTTCCAGATAAAATGAAAGTTGCTGAAGTAATTCAGTTGTATGAAGTAATTCCATTGTATAAAGATGATGACAAACAAGTTAATTGAAAAACTTTTTGTTAGATAGCTGGAGATGGTAGAGGAAATAAACTGCATAGATGATAAGAAATATGCTATGGGAATGTTTGTTGACCTCAAAAAAAGTGTTTGCTATTACTTAAAAAACTGGAGAGGTATGGTATCAGAGAGGTTGCATTGGACTGGATTAAGAGCTACATTAAAAACAAGCTTCGATTTGTGCAGATGGGTCATCAAGTCGAAGAATCTAAACATTACCTGTGATGTCCCCCAGGGGTCAGTGTTGAGCCCCAAGCTATTTATATTGTACTGTATATCAATAATGTGTAGAGTTTCAAATGTTCTTAAGTTTGTAGTATTTGCAGATGCCACAAATATTTTTTTGTTCTGGGGAAGACTTCCAGCAGTTTTTGAAAGTGGTCAAAAAAAGAAATGTATAAATTAAGATGCTAGTTTGACACAAAGGAATTATCACTGAACCTGAACAAAAATAAATTCGTATTATATGATAAAAATGTTATATGATAAAAAGAAAATGAATGAAGAAGTTCAAGTACAAAATTAATAATGTTAAGAATAAGGGCTAAAATAAGTTTATGCTTCCTCCTGTTCCATTTCGAACACATTATTTTGTGTTTCCATATTTCATTGCCTTGTGATGGCTATGTGTTATTCATTTTGTTGTTCGAGATAAAAAGCGCTGACGTTTCAGCCATAGTGCATATGTATATTTACATGTGCAATCTGAAGAAGTCAAAAAGTAAAATACTTTCTTGGAGTGTGCGGTAGCTTTTCCTCCTTTTTCATTATTCTCATCACGAGCCAGCACCTCCAACCTTTTTGGTGTGCTATATATTTTTTTCTCTTACATTAATAAAAGAAATTGAAGCTTCAACTGTTATTTTTCATTCACATATACCTTCTGAAATTCCCACGCCATGCACTGTGTAACCTTCATGACGCTACTAAAAAATTGTTCTGAGGACATCATAATGGGGAACAATCAAATATGGTCACATGCTTAAAACTTAGTGATGTGCCTTTACAAATAACCCATATTTAATTCATTGTTGATTTACAGTTTAAAAGTAAGCATAGCATAAGATGGTTGACCCAGGAACAGTATGATATTAAGTTATCATATTTTCAGTGATGTTCTCCTGATTATTGGTCATACAGGGCACTCTGACTGAAATGTTTTTCTTTCAAAATTCTTATTGAAAAATTATTATGTCTATCTTTCATCACTCACCACAACAAAGGATCTCTAGTCTGCACTGTCCCTGCATCCTGCTCCTGTCTCTGACTCACTCTCATGCACCCAGTTGTCAGGAGAGGTGGAGTGATCATTATTTAGTTAGCAGTATCTGTTAAGGCCATAGCCACAACAGTATCTATTCCTTTTTATAATCAGAACAAGTTAAAATGAATGTGAATACAACTGAATGTAAAGTAACAGTCTGAAACTGGAAATTTACCCAAAACTCTCAGTAGCAGTCTAAAAGTTGCTCCTCAAAAAGTAGAGTATTTATCATTTTATGATACAGTTTATAAATGAACTGCATACAGCTCCTGTCCATAAGAGACATGTTGTCTCTCATGAGCAAGCATCAAACCAAGACTGTCACCAAGAACAGATCAGTCCTGTCTACAGTGATAATCAAATGAAAACTACCTGTCTTGCAAAAAAGAACACATTCAAGAACAAATGTTTTGTTGAAAAGACTTCCAAAGTACTATTTTCTTAAGTAGGCTACTAAGGTTAAACAATTCACTCGCCTATGACAGCTTATGAATTCTGATAAGAGAACATGGGAAACTTCTATGTGGGGGATGATCAGTGCACAGTCTGCTTTAGGCTCCTCACACCTTATAGGAAGAATTTAAGATAAAAGAATGACTGATCACAGGTCTCTCACCAGTGCCAACATAGTATAGTAGTAAGTGGGTTCTAATAGTAATTGCTTTCAACTTCAGCATCAGGGTTCTGATAATGAAAGATTCTGTTATGAAAGATGTGCAAAACTGGCCATATTTATTTTTACTGCCATTTTCTCATGATAACAACCTATTACATCTATATAACAAAGTCCATTGTCTTATAACACATTCATTTATTTTGTATGAGTTCACATACATACAATATTCTCCGTTGCAATCTACAGTCTATGGTTGCAAAACAACGAGGGAAGAAACAGCGTTTGATCCTCACTGAAATTTCAACTCTCTATATCAATTATACATAGCAATTGATCGCTTGCTCTTCTTTCATCCTTCAAGTATCCGCATGTCTGTCACAGTAAATTGAAATTGAATTATGAGAAATGAATGTTAAAATATATGGAGGATTGAATTTTAACTGAGGAGTAAATTTTATTGGATATCAGTTCCAAACTAATAAATTCAATTTCAAATTATACTATTCAAATTCAGCTTTTCAATGCAATTATTCAGGTTCAGCATTTCAAATTCACTTTTATTTGTTATGGAATTGATGTTATGTCTTTTTTTTTTTTTTTTTTGCCAAATTGTTCACACATCTGGTTGAACTTACAATTACAGTATCAATAAAAAATACCAATGTGTTTGCTGAATATTGTGTTTCCTTATTTTCCAAAAACATTCAAATAAGCAACTATGCTGTGAGGCTAACAATTTATCCGTGTTGTTTTGAGAATGTAATTTCTCTTTCAAGAAATGAGCCAAACCAAAGGAAAAGCACTGTAAAATAAAATAAAACAAAATAAAATTATNGATTTATCCGTGTTGTTTTGAGAATGTAATTTCTCTTTCAAGAAATGAGCCAAACCAGAGGAAAAGCACTGTAAAATAAAATAAAACAAAATAAAATTATATCCGGAGCCTAGTAATTCAATACAGGGTTGTGCCGAAAGTTGTGTACCAATCAGTTCACATATCATTCTAGCTCTAGTGAAAACAGCAGTAAAATTTAAAAAAATGTACGTGGCCACTCTTGGCTTCTGTAAACAATGAACTGATTGAGCAGGAT
>JANJYP010077163.1:0-22644 GCA_024605115.1 Rastrelliger brachysoma
ATTGAATTCTGGAGCAGTGTATGACATTGACAATTCTCAGGGAGAGAATTTGGTCCTTTTGGTCCTCGTCCCTAAAGTTTTGCCCTGTTTTCAGTTGTAGGACAGTTGTTTCAGTGCAGGTTGGAAAATATAATGTAGAGAGATGCAATAGTGTAAAACAGGACCCAGCATCCATATATCAACCCGGAGGACAGGAAATGCACTCCAGATGAAGATACTGCATTGTGGTTTACCGATGTGTGTGTGTGTGTGTGTGTGTGTGTGTGTGTGTGTGTGTGTGTGTGAGAGAGACTGTGTGTCTACTGTAGACTGACTATATGCCTCTTTAGTTACATCACAGCATTTATGTATAAACCATAATGCCAAAAAGACATCATAAAGTACTATCTAAAGTATTATCTAAGTCTACATTGCTGCTTTTGTCTGACCAACTGTTCATAGTATATGTAATTTATAATTATATGCCAAAATAGTGTATTTTAGAGCCTGTACCCAGCAGATGTGACTAGTTTTCAGTTATTTAATTGAAGTTTAAACATCAGTCTGGTCTTGTAGAAGCTACTTTTTATATAGCAGCTGCCAGTTTTGCAATTATTTGCTAAACTGTCACAGAGAAGACAAACAATATATGAAATACATATCCAAAAAAAAAGACCATGTTTATTTGTCATTTCATGCATTGGTATGACCCCTTCTGTGTCAGGATGTTCTGAGGGCAACAAAAAGGGGAAGTTCTAACCACAAAATAGTCAATTAACTTTGATTAATCAATATGTAAAGCACATTCGAAGTCTCTGCAAGTTGTCTTTTTGTTATAAATAATGGAAAACCAACCAGTGCCTTGAATGCTCAAATCTGACAAAAATATGTTAAGGCTTTGGAAAATGATTAGTTACAGTATANAAAGTCTCTGCAAGTTGTCTTTTTGTTATAAATAATGGAAAACCAACCAGTGCCTTGAATGCTCAAATCTGAAAAAAATATGTTAAGGCTTTGGAAAATGATTAGTTACAGTATAATTTAGCATAGACACATACATGTATTAGTCTGGCCAAAACATGCAGAAGCAATACTACCATTGGTTATAATACACATATATGCAGAAGTTACCCTGTTCACATTAAATCCAATCTGAGGCTCTGGTGGCCACCTCTTAACTCTTGGCCTGGTGGGATTGTGTGACTGAATCAGATCCTGGCCTCTCCAGGTGTGGCAGGTGATCTGAGGGATGAGTGAGCTCTTCCTGGGGTAACAGTAAACCCAGCCAGCTTCCCCTGTTGCCCTATCCCAATCTGCCTTTTCCTGTCCTCTTATCTTAGCATCCAGTGCAATCTAACCCAGGGCGCGGTCCCTCTGCTTCTCTATTCCCCTCCATGCCGGACGCCATCATTGGTCTTCTCAGATGTCAATGTGAAGAGAGACTGCCCCGCTTCAATTGAACATGAGTTGAGCTGGCACTCCTGATACTCCATTATAGGTGCTGCTATCTCAGCTTCCTGACACCCACAACTTTCCATCCTCTGACCTGCATAGTCCCAAGGGCAACAGGAGAACTGAAAAATTATTTATTGAGGATTTTGTTGGTTAACTTATGATTTAATCTAACATAGCAGGTATTGCTTTTTTCAAGCTTGATGGAGACACAATTCAAGTGCCTTCATGAAGATGTAAAGACAAATGAGGTTTGGTTGTTACTTGGGCCAGAGGAACATGCTGATGTAGTTGAAGGGCTTTCTGATTAGCAGTGTGGAGCCTAATGTAGATCCTGTAAGAACAGAGGCTTGTATTTCCTCCAACTGTCTGGGTCTGATTAAGCCGACCAGTCCACCAGCAGTGAGCCAACCAGCTTCTTTTACATTGTGACTTAAGAGTCAGAACAAAAATTGAGTGGTTGCAAGTCTGATCACTAATGCTAAATGCAGAGACACCAAAATATTAAGCACCTTAGAACCAAACCAAAGCATTTACATATTCACTCTGGTTTATCATACATGCAGTNGTATTAAGCACCTTAGAACCAAAGCAAAGCATTTACATATTCACTCTGGTTTATCATACATGCAGTGCTTATTCAAACATTTTTATTTGCAAATATGTCATTGACCTGGGTGAATTTGATACTGATTTAAGCAGAATAAAGCAGTGTGATTTCCCTTCTTTAGCACATCAGTGCTTGGTAACCTGAATAGGGGTTGAATAATTTGCGAATCATCTATCATTTGCATTCCTGCCAAACACTCTATAAACATGTTTCCACATGTGCTCATTCCATCGCAGAGCTGCCAAACAGCAGCCAAGCTTTGCTGAAAGGAGGCTTATCAAAGCCCTCTATGATTTTCTTTGACAAAGAAATTGTTTAGTTTTGCACTTCTTTATGGAAATCTGCAGCCTTAGCTCAATTCAGTTTAAAGTACATATTGTAGTACAGACATACCTTTTATTACTGCATCCCGTAAGTTTATATGCATATATATTTTTTAGCCAGTATTTCCGGGCTGATACTGGCAGCACACATTCACAAAGACAAGAAGGTTTGTAGGACAAAATCTGATTAAGCTGTGTGTGTGCATGTGTGTGTGTGTGCTGCATGGACCTGAGCTTTAAGTGTGTGTGTGTGTGTGTGTGTGTGTGTGTGTGTNTGTGTGTGTGTGTGTGTGTGTGTGTGAACTTGCAGGCCTCAGCTCGGAGATGTAATCTGATTTGCAGAAAGGAATGGGTCGTTTCACATGACTGGTTTAAAGGACCACTGGCGCAAGGTTGTGCCAGTGTCCCTTACTGGTGTGTGTGTGTGTGTGTGTGTGTGTGTGTGTGTGCTCCCATGCTTGTGTGTATACACCTACAAGTTTTTATTTGTTTTCAGTGCACTGCAAGTGCACAGCAGAAGCTTCTGTTATTGTAGGCTTCTAAGCAGTAGAAAATGAAAGGTGTTGAAGTTTGCTATGTGGTTGAAAGCCAGATTTCTGCATCTATTCTGCAGCTCTTGGTTTTGAATAAGATTTATTTGGGAAAGGTTACATGACAGTAAGGCCACTGCTAATTAACAATCAATTACACATCTGGAAAAAAGTGCAGCTCTGTTGCAGGTTTTGTTTGCAACTTTCTGTTTACACATCTCAAATAATCAGAGCATTATTTTGAACTAATGGACCATCAGAAATTATATCAAATAATTGAAATCATCCTATAGCCCCAGCCCTCTCTAGAGGGCTGCGAGGATCAAATCACCTGAAAGCTTTGCCTCAGAATCCTCTCTGTTTTTCTTAAACATTGTTTGTTGATATTTATTCAGGGTGGAGATTCTTGATTGTTTTTTCAGAGCTGGATGTGGTCCATCATGTGAGTTTCATTGAACAGTGGCCGGAGGAGACAACCACAGTGAAAGCAATGTGTTTGTGTGTCATCTGGCCTTGCTAATAAATGCAGGTTGTTTTCCATCTGGGGGTCATCAGTTGTGGTCATCACATACACAAGTGAAAAGGAGTAGGCCCTAGGAGGTGCTGTTTGTGCACGCTTTAGCTGGTGTGTTTTTAAGCATATAGAACTTGTGTAAGATCTCTCTGCTCATGGCTGCCTCTACTTAGAGGTTGATTTGTGTGTGCATGGTGTTTGGCTATGTGTTTTCTCTCATGTCTGAGGAGAGCTCATAAGCAGGACGATGCAGCGGGCAGGAAGCTCTGATCCCATCAGGCGTGTCAGCAGGGGCAGTTTTTCATAAGGTAGTAATCTCACCACACAAAGGGGTGTCCAATATTAGAGGGAGCCCCTACCTCTGAGCTAATCAAGACCTGACCAGCCCTTCTCTTGGCTCGCCAGCCCTCTAAACATTACCTCATCTGCAGGCTTAGTCCAACCACATGTAGCTCCAACCCACTGGTATACATGATAACTCACTTAGCTCAGTATGATAGCTAGAAAAAACTGAAATATAAGAAGGGATATAAAAGAAATGGGACTAGCACACACAACTACATATGGTGCCTGATGCCAGGGAAAGGTATTTTAAAAGGGAGAGGAAAGAAAGAATCATTTTACCATGTCCTCCAGAAACTCTGGGAAGCAATTTGCAAGTATTCAGTTTCTCTCCCCGCCGTCCTGTTATTGCTGTTTTCCCCTCAACTCTTGGAGCCTTCAACCTGAAAGGAGGTTCTTAAGTTCAGTCTTTGTGTCACTCGGAAACAGTGCACTTGTTGCCTAGGCAACAGGTCTGGGACAGTGAAACTCAGCAGCTAAGAGCACCTTTGTCTGTGAATGGATGAAGAGGGACCCAGGCTGTCATTGGTCCAGAGCTCTTTAGCTTCACTCTAAAACTTGTCGGTGTAAAGAAACCTGCAACTTCCTCAATTCAATATCTACCTGAACCTGTTAACCTTATTAAATAAAACCAGCACACCACATAATTTGAAATGGTAGAATGGAAAAGCCACTTTGATTACTTTCATTCTCCTGGACTGCCAGGTACTGCAAAACTCGACTGAAACCTTAGATTTACATAAAACAGACCGCAGTGATCTATGTCACTACTCTAGGTTTGACTTTTTAAATGTTCTGTGAAGATACCGGAGGAGGTTTGAGTCATTTGGTCAGTATAAAACCAGATTTGTCAGAGCAAGAGTGCACAATATAATGCATTGAGTAAGAAGGCAAAGCTGTTGAGTGACATCTTGTAGTAACACTAATAAACTATACTACTTGAGTGCATATTCAAGTTTTGAATGAACTATGATGATGGCAGAATTACAGAAACATTTTTTTTTCTTTTTCTTTTCCTGAGAAAAATAAATGTTTGCTGAAGCGTTAATGCAAGTTTGGGCATAGCAGGACTGAATTAAATTTGATTCCTGTGTCTTTTTTTACCCTTGAATGAGCCCCTCTCTGAATCATTTTCTTTCTCCATCCTTTATATTTTTTAGATGTTCTCAAATGAGTGCCGGGAAGAAGCTGACTAATGGAAACATGATCTCGAGAGATTCAACAGGTAAGGATGACTGTTTTTTTGTTTGATCTACATTTAGTGGAATATTCGATCACACAAAGTGCAGTCCTATTATGTACACTGACAGTTGTTATAAACAACCAGAGTATGGTATGTTCGCTGATCTGACAGATGTAGCAGTGGTAGTTCACATATATATGAGACATGATCAGTGTGGTGGTATTGGCTTCATGCCCATCTTCTTGCTTTTTTATTGTGTAACTCAAGTCATGACAGCACGGTAAAGAATGCAGTGGCACAGAGATATCACTTCAAACACAGCTTCTCTCAGGAGCCTCAGATCCTTTCAGTGGAAATGAATGGAGATATGCTTTGATGGCCCACCACAGAGTCGGTGGCCTTCAAAGCAACCTGTTGATGGGATTGTGCAGGGTAACCAGCAGGCTGAAAGAGTGGTACTGTATACGTACACCTCTCAGGGTGGCCGCGGGTGTTCTCAGTGGAGGTCAAACATGCTTGACCCCAACATAAGTAGTCTTTTCTATAGATTCTGAGCCTAAATTATTGTCTTTTTTTCCTTGTACCTGGTGCTCTCAGTAAATGAAGGAGAGCTGTGTATGTGGATGGCAGGGTGCCAGCAGACAGGTACAGTAGATGTGCTGATGAGGGAGGGTGATAGGGGCCGGCCTCAGTGGCAGCCCCAGGCACAGACATGCATAAACGGGCAAGCTGAGATTGAGAGGCAGGTTGGGACCTGGTTCTGTGTGCTGATGCTGTTCTATTGGCACTGCTCCAAGGTGAGGCATAAGAGAGAAACGTGGGAAGGAAGAAATCAGAATGCAGCTCAAAAAGGGAGACACAGGGAAATAAATAAGATTATTGACAGGTGAGGGTGAAAAAGCATACATCCTGAAATGTTGGTATAGTCAAAGCTTGTAGTAAAAGCAACAGAGTGGTGGTAGCTTAGGGTAGATGAACCAAGCTGGAAAGCAGTGATGATATGTGAGGCTCAGGAGAAGGAGAGAGAGAAGGGAGATGAAGAAAGAGTATGAGAGTGAGGCCACATCCTGTGCGCTGGTGGAACGTGACTCCTCACAGGTAAACCAGCTCAGAGGTGCAGACAGGCATAAAGAAGATGAGAAACATTGATGGATGACTACTTATCCTCTGACACGTCGTTCCTTCCCCGGGCAAAGAACAGACGGGAGAGGCCGGTCCTGCCACTTTGCTCCCATGACAACTATGGGGTTGAGTGCAGTGGTGTGTGGAGGCANTCGGGCAAAGAACAGACGGGAGAGGCCGGTCCTGCCACTTTGCTGCCATGACAACTATGGGGTTGAGTGCAGTGGTGTGTGGAGGCAGACAACGTAATGTTATTTTGTGTGAGGTTATATGCCAGCACAGGTAAAGCATAGCTGGGGTTGTCAAGGGGCCACCTACCTGCACTACCTCACCTTGGGATGTTCAGACATTGTTGTTACAAAAGCAGATGTCGTACACTGATCAGCACTGCTCTTGTAAGAAAACAAAACATTCATCCAGCTGTTGTTCTCTATATAAAACAGTTTTCACATGCATCCTTTCCCACAACTGTTTGCAAGAAATTAATTTCTCTAATCATTGAAATGAGACATATCTCTCTAATCAGGACTTTTTTGGCCTGAAACAATACAAGTGGTTACATCTTAATTATGTCTCTGGCCTGAAAAGTTGCTAGTTGCAGCTGCACTGTGAGCAGGTCTGGTGATTTGTATCCACATTGCTTGAAGCAACACACACAGCCTGGTTTTTGCCACGACTCATAATATGTTAATTTCAGCTGTGGATGAGGCTCTGGATTTTTCATCTGTAACTTCTTTATGCCATTTTTAATCCTCCAGCTCTTTTTGTGTGGAGGTTGTGAAAGCTGCCAAATCTGTTCTGCTGGTTATTGGAAGTTACTTGGTTCAACTGTCACTCTTAACTTAAAAAAAGAATGTGGTCAGAGATAATAAATCTCCAATTTTCTTTAGTATGAGTATGAGAAACATGTGTCAGTGTTCAAGCTCAAGTGTTTTGTGAACTCAGTCAATCATTAGTTTCTGTATTATGTTTCTAGGATTATACTGAATCGTGGTTAGGACTGCAGACCAACATTCCCTGTAGCAGATGTTTGCTCCTGGCATGGCTGCTGACAGCATGAGCTCCATCACTGACAATCTCAGGATCCAGCGCCAGCAACTTGGACTTGGAGAGGCTGAATCCAGTGGGACAGTGGAGTGTATTCTCCGGCTCAGACACTAAGGAACACATCAGTCAATCCTGTCTGGAGATGTGCTCTAAAGGAAACGGAATGAATACTGTATGTTTACCGTAATTACCACAGTAGATCGACATATTATTTGACTTTTTTTCTAAATGGAATCTTTATCAATATTTTCTCATATATACATCTGCTTCTGATTTTCATTGTTTATTCAGACTCTTGCTCTTATACTGTAGTTGTGACATTTACTATGTTATTCTGGATACAGTATCGACACGTGCTGGAACTGTAAAGTGGAAATAATTAGATCTTATTTTCATTTGTATTGCTAGTTTTACAAAATGAGGTCAGCACAAACAACACCAGCCTGATTGCAAAGTATAGCAAACACACAGTTTATGTAACATGGAGTACAAGAAACATTGTCTCTTGTGTAAAATTAGATAAAACACATGCAATCAAAATTACTCAGAAGGATTACTCAGACATGAGAAATGTACCATGATCGTTTGACATGTGCTAATTGCGATCACAAAGAAGCCATTGTCACCAAGGTGCTGATGAATGCATATCAAAAAACTCCTTTGTTGACATTACATTTCACTGTGACGCATTGGCAGCCTGTGTTAATATTAGTTAATAATCCTGTCAAGATATTTATTCTTATGATGATTTATAGCTCCATATCTTTTGTTGTGTCTGCAAGACCCTGTTCACAGGAATAAAAACAAAAAGTGTATCTAAATGGCTGTCTGTCTATTGAGATTAATTACTGATAAGATGCTTTCATAGTGTGTGTTATGTGTGTGTGTACATATGTGTGTCTGGTTATGTTGGTTATTTTATCCACATTATCACTGTTTCCTGTATTAAAATGGCTGAACTTTATGTGCCAATCTGCTACTTTCTGAGGACTATATAGAATTGTATCACTCATACAATAAAAGTGAAGTTTAAAGTGAAAATGGAAAAATGTGACATTTAGATGTTGATAAACTAAACAATCACTGGAAATCCCAGGGTTTTACTTCACTAATGCCACCGGGAATAGCTGGCCTATTTTGAAGTGATATAAAAATACAGTGTTTAAAAAACATGGTGTACTTTTATTACAATTATTTATTCTAGAAAGAAGAGTTTTATTTTAAAAAGATAGCATAAAAATGTGTTGGCATTCTGAATGTCTGTAAACCTTGTATATACAACAAAGAAGCATTTATTGTCAGAGTCAAGGTTAACATGGGTCACATTCAAGGGAGTTTTCTTAAATTTCTGAATAAAAATCCCTGTAGCTTCTCCTGAGCTGCAGAAAGACATTCCATTGTACACCACAAATACATTTATTGTTTTCTATTAGTTTAAGTGAGTTCAACAACAGTGACTTCCCATTCAGCTGTCTCTCACTATCAATTTCAGCTGTGATTCAATAAGGTTTGGCTCTGCAAACCCTGCAAGGGATGGGATATGGGTGCTGGATTGTGGGGAAACGCAGTTGCTAAGGGAGTAATTATTCCTCAAGGGGTTGCTTATTGTTGTCTTTCTCACAGTGCTAAAACAAAGCCAGAGTGGGCTTCATTGCAGTGTGCTCAGGCACTTATTCTGGAGCTTGACAATGTTCTGACAAGTTGTTTAAAGCGTCATAGGGATCATATTAAGAATCAAATTTGCGGGGGACAGGGTCAATGCTGCAAAAGAAAGGCAGTGTGAAGGCCTCGGCACTGATGTTTTGGAAGTTGAGCTTCATGACATCTTTATGGCCCTGCTTACGGTCAACAACATTAGCATGTTCACAATGCACTTCCCTGCTTGCCTGCCTCCCCTTCTTTCCCTCCCCCGCTTTTTCTCACACACATACACAGTGCAGGGGAAAAATGACCTCTCTGCAGCTCTCAATTCACTGCACTTCTATAGCCCTGAATGGACCAGCTCAACAAAAGGTGACATAATTTTCTCAGGGTTTGATTGGCCCCCTCCCTGCCACGGGATGACATCATGCGACCCCCCTCCCACCACCAGCACCGCATCACCACCACCACCAGCATACAACCACCCCCACTCCCCCACATGTTCTTGGATGCTGGGTTACCAAGACAACAGAGCTAGGCCCAGGCAGGACTTGGCACTATATTGCAACTCGGCTGTCCATAATGTTGCTCTTGTGCTTGTGGCAAACAATCTTGGGAAATGATAGAGGGAGAAAGAAAGAGGGGAGGGGTAAGGGATACTGTCTTGGTAACTTCCCTCTTCATTCCACCACTCCTCTATAAGGAGTGTTGATGTAACTTTCTGCAATAAGGAAAGTATTCCAGCAACGATTGTCTAGCCACAAAACCTTTAATGTCAAACATGAGCCTTGTGTCGACTGTTGAGCTCTCACTTGAGGTTCTGCCAAGTTTTAGTGCAAGTTTCATTTTGTCTCACCTTTTTTCTCATTAGATTCAAGGAGGGAGTGTGTATGTATGTACATGTGTGTTTGGCATGTGTGCTCATGCACATCACACAAGTCACGATTTAATGTCTTTAACTGTTGAAGACATTATGTCAATAGAGAGGAGTCACGCCTGCACAATCCACCCTCAGTAGTGTTTAATTTTCACCTTTATTGATACATTTCTTTTGTGTATACTCAAATATCTCCTCTGCTGTTTTTTAAATAGGTAATGAAACAAATAGAAGCATATGTTGTCACAGATAAACCTGTTCTTCTTTTTTTCTTTTTTCCTACTTCCTTCACAATTTGAAAAAAAGACCTCTATGGGGTGTTCTTCCCCTCAGCAGTACATGACGTCAAGAAACAAATCTTGGGTTCTCCCACAGCATCAGAGCCAGAGGAACTGCTATTGGCTGCCTAACAATGTGGTTCAACCTGTGACCTTAACTAATAAATGCCACTTTTAATGCTGGTATGTATCCAGGACTATTGCAGGCCCTCTATGCCAGAGTATCACACACATACAAATGGCCATATCCCCTTGGAATTGTCGTTAATGAGGATAATTTGAAATGAGGTTGACATGCAGCCTGGAGCCAAACCTTGTTGGTTCCAAACACTCCTGCAGCATAGACGCTTTTAAGCAGACTCCAAACCATTTCCTCAAATTGGAGTTGCATCCGAAGAAAAAATGACACAGTTACCACATGACTTTGGAAAAGGTCCACCTTTCATGTTGAATGTTACATACTGCATTAAAGTGTAATATATGGTGTATGGTGCATGTTAGTGTTGGTGTAAATAAAATAACTTTCCCCTTTTTTTCTTACCATGCAGCATTCTGTCTTTATCTTATCCATCATGCCAAGCTTGCCCACTTTAAAGTGCCCCTCAATGCAGTTTTCATGCTTTCTCTTTTTTGCTGTTCCCTGTGGTGTGATGTGATTAACTGTGGTGTGCAGGCTGCTGGGTTGGCCCCTCCTTGGACTTCCTTAGAAGAAAACCTAGCTTTAGTGGGTTTTTTTTAGCTTGGATGAGCACTGACTGGGTATCGGTTACCTCTGGCATGCTGAGGGTGCGTGGGCTCCCAGTGACCATGACGTCGATCCCACTCAGCTCTACTTGCACAGAAGAAATGGTGGGAATCCACTACTTTCCCATTTCTCTGTATTTTCCACAATTGTTCTTTATGGAGGTAACCTATTTTCCAACAGATTTTCACTTTCAAATGTGTCATGGGATTTACCTTGAGTATATTATAATTGTATTTTCCCAAGTAAGAACTTATCAGTGCAATAACAGCACATGGATAGTGACATTAAGTTTATGCAGTTCCCAAAAATCATAAAACACATAACAACATTTCTGGTTTATCCTTGATTGGCAAGGTGACATAGATGATGCAGTTGCATGGCAAACCATCTCTCAGTCTGGGCAAGCACCCTCTCTCACCCTCTCCATCCCTCACCTCTCTCCCTCTCTCTTAATCCCTATTGAGAAGTGGAAGGGGAGACTCGGGAAGTAGAAGAGGATGAAGAGGAGGAGGAGGGGAGCAACAGAACAGGCCAAAGGCTCCACTGACATCCATGGGAATCTGCAGATCCATTCAGTGGTAATTATCAGCATCAATGCAGAGAGGCAGTGGCAAGGCGTGGGGTTGGGGCAAGGGGGTGTGGGAGAGTTTTGGGGGGTGGGGATGGGCGGGATAGAAGGGGTTAGTCCAAGATTGGAATCATGTCAGTGAAGAAATGCCAAGAGGTTGCAATGAGAGTGAGAGTGAGAATGGTGATGGTGGTGGTGGGAGGGGATTGTTGGAGGAAATGTGGGTTTACTTTCAATTATGGCAAAGATACGAATATGAACTTGACCTTATAAGCAAGGCATTTCCATTTCCCTCCCTGTCTTGGCGTTGGAGAAGTGATTACAAGAAAGTGAATATTTATAGACAGAGGAACTACAGAGCACATCATCATATGTGAAGCCACTGATCATGAACATTTTCATCTCTGATTAAGTCATTTGCCATTTGTTTTAGCTTATGTTTGTAAAGTCATATGATGACTGGAAGCATGCTTTCCAATGAAATACAGTCATTGCTGATTAGGCCCCTTCCTTATACTTCAGAAATTTATGCTCAGTATGTATTGTTAAACTATTACCTATGCTTTATGTAAGTATCATCTTGTGTCATACATATTGTAGAGTCCAAAAGTCTATCTACTTATCTTGAATGGGAAAGCTTTTTCAGACTTTTGAACCCTACAGTATGTGTGTGAGAAAAGGAGAATTTACATGCATGTATTCTTCCTGCTTCTCTGCATGAAATGAAGCATTTTGGTTCTCAAGTCCAGGATGCCAGCCCTCTGTCCCCTCTACATCATACATCACTCTGACAGGTCATTTCACTCCTGGATTCAGAATTCCAGTTGAGAGACCACCTCAAACGCTCTGGGTTGTCCCTGCTCAGTGAGAATGTCACTCCCATCCCGCTGAACAGTATGCTTGAACATTTGCCGACTGGCCACAAAGCCAAATCTGTCTAACGGGGGAAAATTATGACAAATGATTTTTGTGTTCTTCCTTTTTCACTATAAAATAAGAAAAAAATTCCAACAGAGTGATTCAGCATAACAGCTTTAATGGTTTGACCTTTAATGTGTGGCAAAGAGGAAGAACTAGATTTAAATGGAAGACACTAAAATTTTTAGAGGTTTGTTTTCCCCAACAGTGTTATTCATTTCTTCTCTCTGTGAAAGAAAAGTCAAGTCAAAGGTCAGGCCAGGACTTGTCTTCTCAGTTGACTGTCTGGGGATACTCTAGAGAGTCAGATAGAGATGTCTCATTATGCCACTGGTGAATTTAGACCGAGGGTGACAACCTGTCAGCAGCAGGGATAAATAATGTCTTCATGTGGAACTGTCAGAAAGAAATGTCACAATTAGTTGGTGACATTATTTGTAGTAGTAGCTTATGCATGCAATAGATGACATAAAAGGCTCTGAAAAATATTACATTCTGTTGACTACATACTTCAAATTGTGTATTTGATGTTTTTAAAATACAAAAACAGTTTTTTTTAGATGATCTTGGAACAGCTGCTATAAAATGTGTAGTGAAATGTCTTCTATGTGAAATCTTCTATGCTCATACATTTTAATCACGTGACTTTAACTTTTTTAACTCTGGGTAAATTTATCTGTCTCTCTGGGCAATATGTAGAAAAATCCTACATTTAAAATGACTGTAATCGAAACTACCCCTGAAAAAGCTGCTGGAGCTGTAGCAGTGCACCCAAGAATAAATGCTATGTACTGTGTGATGGAAACAAGTCAGTATCTCAGTGCTGCTGCCTGCGCATCTATGGCTCATTACAAGTTATATCTTAGTTCTATTTTAGTCCTTATTCCATTTTGAGATCCGAACTAAAGCAATTGAAAATTGTTTGAGTTTCACTAATTCCCAACATATCTAGCTGTCGATGATAATATGCTAAGGGTCCCCTCATTTTATTGGCCTTTCAGTATGAAAGTTTTAAGGTACATATATATATTTATTTGTTTGCTGCCGCACTCACTGCAAGAATCTTCTTGGTCAGGGAAAGGGGTGACCCCTTGACCCATGCTCACAAAGTTCCTTTTTACATGCAGCACTTGAATTTCGTTTCTTGATGTGTGGAGCTGGCAGAAAGGTGAGGAACAACGTGAACTCGCAAAGCCATCTATCACAATGATAGCACAAACAAGATGGTGGTAGTGTGTCACCTATGCAGCTGCATTGTGTGCAACTTGAATATTTCTCCTACATCTTCCTGCACAAAGTCTTAACCTATTTCTCCTCAGATTTGAACAAAGAATGCCTTAAACACACTGTAGGTATTACACAAACATACATATAGACATGGATCTTGCAGCCAATCTCAGTTTCAGATAAGACCTGTCATTCCTGGGTCTGGGCTTGTCGATAGCCATCAGCTGTGAGGGTAGTCAGGCCCTGTTTACACAGCCAGTGAGGCCCTTAGCACCACACGTCTCAGCTGCTTTGCTCCTGTTTCACATGTATCTACATCTGGATACCTGCTCAACAGTCATATTTGCACACAGCCAAGGATAAAACAGATATGGAAAAAATCAAAGTTTCTGTCTTAGACGATGGGATGATTTAAATCAATAATACACATAATACACGGAAAACACAAACTAAATTTAATATTCTGCCACAGAAACTGCAGCTATGATTCCAGTGAGATTATAATGAGTGTAAAAATAGGCTGATAATGGTTGATAATGATACCAAAAAAGTAAAGGCTAAATCCAGTGTGCATCCTGTGGACAGAAATCTGAGGAATCCAAGACAAAGTTAGGCCTTCTTTTTATGTTGAAAAAGAGGATGTTCAAAATACTGCAGACTCAGCCTTTTTCTTCACTTGTGTTTGTATTTCAAAGGCAGCTTTGTCTTCATGTTTATCCCATTTGAAATGTAGCCCACAGTGTGTGATCTTATCAGTGAACCCCGTGTCCGTGCCTTCACCAGAAATTCAAAACGCTTCCTACTTCTTCGAAAGCTCTGGGGTCAACAGCATCCATGATTATTTAGAGTATATTATATTTAAACATAATCCATTTCAGGTGCATATGTTTAGTAAGATCAGCGACACGTTATGTAATTATCACATTCACACATAGACTCAAAGGCTGTTAACATAAATATTTTTTTCCTTAAACATTTGACTTTTCTTCTTCATTCTCATTTTCCTTTCTAAATTAAATATAATTTGTAAAGACTTATACATCTGTATTATTGTATTGTATGTATAATTTCAGTACCCCATCCACCCTATAAAAATGTCATATGCCGCACAAATGTTCTATTACGTTTATATTTTATTATGCTTTGAGAAGAAGAAAAATAGGGAAATGTTTTGTTTTTAATTAGAGTATAGTTAGATTATTTTTGAGTTTGCTGTTTGGTTAGTTGTTTTTTTTTTCATCATCCTGTGTTCTATATGTATTCAAATTTTGTTCAGTATGTACAGTAGCCTACCAGTCAAAAGTTTGGACACACTTTCCCACTGACTGGAATGAGAAAGTGTGTCCAAACTTTTGGATGGTATTTATGTTTTAGTGTCCAAATGCTATTTTCCTAAACTTCTCTAAAAAATCTCTCCCATATGACAAAACATAGTTTGGCATTGTAACCCCAGACTGCTGCTCTGCTAAACACAGACATACACTCACAGACGTTGCTGCTGCTGAAAGTTTAAAAAATAAACTCTGGTACTGGGATGCCAGTAAACGGCTCCAGAGCAGAATCCAATGTGGCTTGTAGGTGTTATCCAGACTACTATTTGTCCCTTTATTCTGTCCACTGCATTTGTAAACATCTCACACAATCAGACACACACATCACTGTGGCATTGCTTGTAATATATCTAGACATTTTTTTCATGTTCTAACTTACAGTGAGCAAGAAGACACTGCCAGCAAACTGCTAATGGCTGAGTGGGTGTTTCCATATAAAAAAAACCCAGAAAACAACACAGTTGGAGTCATCCTTCAAAGTGAAAAACATATACTTATGTACTTGATAAATTTATAAACTTGTCCTTCATGTTCAGAATACAGACTGTCCACATAGAGAGATTCGGGAGTACAAAGTTTATAGTATCGTTTCCCCAGTGGCGACACTTTAATGTCCTCCAAATGATGATGCTAATTTCAAAGCATATCAAATCATAAGTCATTTTATGATAATTTTCAAAACATCTGTACGATATTTCTAGAATTTAAGGTCTATGCAGTTTAGCTGTGCAAAAGTGTCTGGAAACGACTCAGCAAGTCCATTTGCTAAAACAACACAGTAATTGAACTCTGCTACTCCCCAGAGTTACATTCAGTGTATTCAGAAACAAACATGAATTCACTCATTTAAGGGAATTTTATTTGGATGGAGGGAAGCATTGCACTGGCCTTTGTCCAGTTATTGAGGGTTCAGGAGTAAAGTGCTGCAGTAGTGTCTGTCAGTGGCAAGGTATGACACATAATACAACCTGACCGGGCAAAGTGGAGCACTAAAAAAAGCCTTTTCAGTCCAAAAAGCCAGACCCTATGAATATGGATGTTTTGTGTGACATGCTCATATGCTGAGGCGCGTTTTGATTTTCTGAGGCCTGCACATACATACATCAATCGTTAAGTGGTGTTTTAGGGTAAATGCCTGATGTGACTAAATCAAGACTGTGCAGCTTTTTCCAGTATTTCCATGTGTCCTCTCTCTGGGGATGTGTTTGTATGGGAGAACATGACCATGGACTGTGTACCTTTCAGCTTCTTCTGAAAATCTGGTTGCAAGGCTGCTGTTGAGTCTGATTTTTGTTTTTCAGCTTGAGAAAATGCAGGAGCACTTGTGAAAGCATTTTGTATTTCTGATTGTGCGCCTCCATTAGGTGTGATTTAATTTAACTTTTTAGGAAATGCCTGCATGGTATGATTCACCTCTTCCCATGAATGCAGATATGAAAAGTTTCATTGTACTCACAGGTGGATAGCGAACAGCCTGAATCCTCCTGAGAATGGGCATTACTGAATAGTCCCATCTACACCTGAAGCAATGTGAATGGCATTGTCATTTCCACAGGTGAATGTAATTTGGCACCTGTTCGGATCAGGCACTTTTTCTCATGGGACACAACCCGAATGTTCTCTGGTCTAAGTAAAAATCACAATTAGTGTACGTATATTCTCACTGACCTTTAATTTTTTGGTTTTCTGTGCTGTGAGAATGCAGCATAATTATTGAATTAACCTTTTATCACCGACAATTACATGTTCAACTCTTAAAGACACTTAAGAGGCTTTATTCAATTTCAATCTGATCACAACCCTGAAGTCATTGTGCACACTGAGAATCAAACCATTAAATGCCCCTTAGTCATGTCAAGTTGTCTCCTCCTGTTTTGATACAATCTTCTCACATTTCAACCTTTACACTCATTTAAAACACCTGGGAACTCCCCAGAAAGAGGGAAAGCAAGAGAGAAGTTCTTCAGTATAGTGGAAACAGGGAAGTATCACTAACTTTGTGGTCTAGACTCAGAAAACTGTAAGCATAGCCATCCAAAGAATTCACCCAGACCAGCTATGCTGAGACTCTTGTTTATGTGTTTACAACAAGGGCAACAAGGGCATGTTGGAGTCACTAAGCGAGCCCGTGGACATGGGTGTGAAGCTGTGGCTTTGCAGCTGGAGCCAAGCTTTGCATATCACATGATTAGCGCTCTTGTGATGGCCATAATGACAGCAGTGGTGGTGGGGGTTACCAAGAGGTTGCGATCAGCTGTGGAAGAGACACAGTTTATTACCACTGGGGGGACCGATTAACTGTCACACCACATGTTTTTTTGGTTTCACATTCAGAACTTATTCGGAAATTGTTGTCATTTAAAACCATTTAAAGGCATAATTTATAGCTCCTATGCAAGACTGCATAAAAATGTTAAAACATTGTTGTTTGGAGGAAATAGCTCTTAATGAATGTAGAAAGTGCATAGTATGATTTAACAACAAACAGAGAGTGGGATGGAAAAATGGGTCTCAGGGTTGAATCACATCCTGTCAGCTGAGCTCTATCTACCTCTCTCTCCTTCTTTCCCTCTGTTGCTCCTCTTCACAGCTGGTGCTCCTAACTGCATGCAGGGTGATGTGTGGGTTGAAGGGGTCTCTCTTCAGGGTATCCAGCTGAATTAGGGCTTGGCCTGGAATAGTGCTCTGGGGTAACCTGACCTTCTGACCCCTGGGTTAACCTCTCAGCTTCATCTCTCCCTAGGGCCAAATGCATAGCCATACTGAACACATTAACCCACTGACCCCCTCTGTCCTGCTTGTTGATACACAGGACACTTCATCTTCACTCAACAGTAACAATAGCTATTATACACCTCAAATCACTCATTTACAAATAGTCAGAAACTTAAAATATGGGGTGTGATGAAGCATTTGAGGGGATCAGGAAACTGAGGCTCTGCATGTGAGAGAACATTTAGAGAATGCCAGTGCTGAATGGACAAGGGGTAGCTCAGGACACAGTCACACCAACAACAGGCACAAAGTCTGTTCAGCCAGACTTAGCCTTTAACTGTTCAGCAGCTCCTGATCAAAGTTGAAGGCTGAGTTTCCTAGCCTGCAGGCTGCAGGCCTGCCAGGCTGGTCAGGTGGAAGGCTCAGGGCTGGGTGACTGCCACGGGGTAGCACCACTCCTCCTTCAGTCCCTGATCTGCCCAGCGTGCACAGGACTTAGGGCAAAAGCTGGGGATTATCTCTACTGCACTTCCACCCCTACCACCCACTGCCAGAA
The DNA here is from genome assembly GCA_024605115.1 of Rastrelliger brachysoma. Classification (NCBI taxonomy): domain Eukaryota; kingdom Metazoa; phylum Chordata; class Actinopteri; order Scombriformes; family Scombridae; genus Rastrelliger; species Rastrelliger brachysoma. Next base: position 17,959 of record JANJYP010077163.1, read on the forward strand.
CTTCACCTCCTTTCTCCATGATATTTTTACCCTGACATCAGACAGGACACAAACCCCCCACCCCCAAACTCACACACACACACACACAAACACACACACACACACACACACACACACACACACACACACACACACACACACACANCTGCTCACAATGAAGCCTCCTTAACACACTTTGTGAAATGTACTGATATTTGCAAATTGTCTTTATCCTTTGTGTGTTTTATTCTTCTTCATTTTTAAAGGTAAAAGTCCCAGACAAGTAGGAGGGAAATAATAATAATTGTTCTTTCTAAATCTTTCTTAGTTACATAATGACTCACTCCTCACTTCCTAATCAACATAGATAGACAAATAATGTAAGATTGACATGTCAAGATAACAAGCTTATCATAATTTTTCATGTATACATTATACATCCCACTAGTAATTTTAATTGTGTGCAATATGCATATAATTATATCATTCACTTTAATTGTGCAATAAGAACATTATCTTTGGTATATGATAGCAATATTACTCTTGTAAATAATGTAAATGTAATTGTTATCTTCATTATATTTAATATTATTATTGTTGTTGCTATTGTTTTTCATACTTATTTATTGTTCCTATTCTTTTTCTCATTGCTGCTTTGCTATTTCACTGCCAAGCTGATGCAAATTACTCCATTGTGGAACTAATAAAAGAATAGCTTATCTTATCTTAGCCAAACAGGCAGTCTGGCTAAAGTGAACTAATGCTGTTCATTTAGGTGCTTTGTTTCCACAACATAAACAAACACTAAATCTGTGATTAAATCCACAGTTTATTCAAAATCTTTATTTATGGTTACCTGAAACAACTTCTGTATATACCTGCATGTACAGACATCTATTTTATGTTGGTGTTACACTAAGGTCACTTTAAGTTATTTTGAGATTAGCAGCACATCCCTTTAATGTGGTTTGCATGATTGGACATATCCATGTGTTTGTCAAGGGTTAAGGATGGATATGTGTTGAGAAGAATGACAGAGGGCACCAAAGGGCTCTACTCTGCTCTTTGTAGGGCTCCTCTCCACAGGACATGGCTTTAAAAGAGAGCTTATGTTTCATTTCCTCACAACTCATGGCCTACTGTGTGTTCTACCTCACTCACTGATTCCTTTTCTCTGTGGTTCTCCTTCTCTTCTATACAAAAATAACACTAGTCTACCTCCTCAAATACTCACACCATAATGAGCTGCCTCTCACTCATGATGTCATGTGTGAGTGCTGACAAGGATCTCGTCTCTGTGTGGGTTGAAAAGCAAACAGTAGCTGAATAAGACAACTACTGATAGAGACACTACAAAAAAATCAACCTTTACAATCAGATGACATCAGTTAGCCTGTTGCTGACCCTGTAACACAGCAACAAAAGACTGGAGAGATAAAACCCCAATGGATTCATCAAACATTTAAGATGAAGTGATAAAGTTGTGGTTAGAAGAGAAACGAATAAAAACAAAGGGAATGACTTCATTATGTTGGAATAGACATCTGTCTCTTGCGATGATTCAATTATATTCTTTTTGGGAGAGAGTGGGGTATATTTCAGTGTCTGTCTTCTAGGATTTTTACCATTGATGTGTGTCTATGTCTCCAATATAGGCCAAGAGCTGTATTGTTGCAGCTGTGGGGTGGGATCTGCTTTGCGCTGTGACATAATTTTTTGGCATTGCCACAACAGTGAGGCCAGCCCTATAAATGCAAAAGTATATTACTGACTGATTGACTGAGTGACAGTCACCATAGCCAAGTGTCACCATTTCCTGTATCCATTTTTTTAAAATTAAAAGCTTGTTGTGCTGAAGCTGAAGTCAAAGAGATTTCCAGAATTCCTGATGTAAAGCAATATCAAAAAAGGCCCCAGTCAAAGTGAGAGACAAATGCAGCACAGCTTTGTCCATTCTGTTCAGGCTTAGACAAGCTAAACAAACTAAAATGGCCTCCAAGAAAGTGGATGTGTAGAGACATGTTCTCAGAGCTCTGCCTGCTGCAGGCTTTGGCTGAGACTAGATGGCAGAGGTGGCAATGTGTGTGTTTGCATGTGTGTGTACGTACATGCTGGCATATTTTAATGGGGGATGGAGGGAGCGGCAAGGAGCATAGGCAACAAATCAAGGGCCCAATGCCAGGTGAGATAATGACACCACCTAGCAGGATTTTGGGTAATGGGGGTGATAAACAATGATGTCATCAAGACGTTTTTGGCTGCTATCTGGAAACACTGGTTTTATGGAAGGTGGCAGCTTTAGTTTGAGAAGAAGATGAATGTGGGAGGAAGGAGAGATAAGGGCTGGAAGGTGCTCAAGAAGGTTGTAGGTGAGGTGGAGGGGAGTTTATATAAGTGTGTGCAGGCAGGAAACACTGTGATGAATGTGATATGGAAAGGATTACGTGTTATTTAGCTTGTTCTTGGTATGCACTTGTGCATAATGCATATGGCATATCTATATGCAGAGCATGGTGGCAGTGCTTTGTGTCCTCTATAGGAGCTTTATCATCGTACATCCCTCCCTCCTCCTCCTCTCCTTGTAGTACCCTCAGCCTGGCCCCTTTAAAACCATTTTGCAGGCACGTAGCTATTGCACCCCTCCCCTCATCTGCCTGTGTTTGTAACCACATTGCCCTCACACACTGCTGGCAAATAGCCATGCAGGCAATGTGCATACCACATTTGCCTGTATAGCCAAATATCCACACCTGACAGAGTATTAGGGCACAATGACATTGACAGTGGAGAATCAAAGCATGAAAAGTAGCAGCTGTGTGGATTTTTTCAACACTTTGCAGCAGCAAATAAGAAGAGTTTAGGAGAGTATAAAATATGGACATAATTCATTCCTACAACTGCAAAGATGTGTCAGGTTAGTTCTGCGCCTTAATTTTTATCAACCAGACACATACAGTCCACAAAGAGACTCCTAACAGAAACAGGAAGGTTTGTGGGTAATACAGGAAGTACAGACAAAACTTTAACTCTGTGCTGGTTCAACAAGAACAGGATTTACAAAAGACAACAAATATATCTAGATTTAAAAGAGTTTGCCTGGTTTCTGGTTTGGCATCCCTTCGTCACGTTAATCTTGTATTTACTACCTCACTGATTGGCAGGGAGTATTGAGCAATTTCTTTTGTTCAAAGCTTACACAGGATTTAACAAGAACAAACAACCTCAGTCCATATAACATATAAGAAATTCATAGTGCATGATAGAAATGCAGATAGATTTATAATGCATGACAGTCCATACTTGCACATGGGCTAACCCGATTTAGCCACAGCACTTTTATGGTATAGTTTGGATCTTTGAGTTAGGGCTGCCTGTGGTTTGAGGTGAAACCCAAGGCCTCACAGTCTAGGTGGGCCGACTGTGTTAGCCTTGCTCTGAGACTGGGACTGGTTAGCATCCTGGCTAGAGCTAGATAGAGCTGCTGGACAGAGTTCAGCTCTGTGGGAGAGGAATAAAAGTTACAAAAAGAGCAAGAGTTTTCTAATGTAAGCATGATGCGAATGCTGCCACACATCCCATGAACATTTTTAAATCTACAAATCAATTCACACATGACATTCCTATACTTTGTTCTATACTTAATGTACAATAGGAAACTTTCACCATCTAGTCACGTCATAGCAATTAAAACAAACAGGCAATATACAGAAAAAATATTTGCAAAGAGAGGACATATACAACATAGCTGTTATGTTTATAAATTAAGCAATGTTTATGTACCATAGACTACAGCTATTAGGTCTAGATTGGTCAGTCAAAATCAAATCAGACTGCTCCCTTGTTTGCTGACAAACTCCCATTTACACACAACCCTAATAACTCTTGAAATAAGCAGTTACCAATCAAAACTACCAATAGGACAAAAACTATGTCTGCAAAATAATCTCAACTGTATTTTGTCTGTCTTTTGTCTTTTATCAAGATGGTCATGACAATGCAGCTGTTAATAGTGCATTCACTTCTTCTGTGTTGCTAAATAGTTGAGCTCTTCTGGCATGGCTACCAATGGATGGGTTGGAATGCACACACCCAAGAGATGACTAACACACCTCTCCCCTACCTTGCACACATCCTCTAAATCTTCTCATTTTTTATCCTAAGACTTTCCATTTTCCATTTGTATCTCAGCCGGATGTATTCAATCACCACTTCAATTCATCCTCCGAGGGTACTATCCCCTAATCCCAAAAATGGTGCTTTCTCTTGCTCTCACATGCTGCCTCACTTTTCACATTAGTGCAGGGTTAGAGCAGTGGTTCCACCTCTACAGTTGTTGGCTGTGATCCTTGTTCTGGCTCCAGCTTCTACATGAGTACAGCAGCATGGTAGCGTAGTCCAGGGTAGCACAACTTCAGGCCTGGGTCAGAAAGAGGGGTTACTCTGTTGTGATGCAGTCATTCATTACAGAGGCCAGGATGGATGGATGGATGGATGGATGGATGGATGGATGGATGGATGGATGGATGGATGGATGGATGGATGGATGGATGGGGCAATGTTATGCCCTGACCAGGGTTGACCTGACTAGACGACCACAAGCACTTGGCCGGCTCCAGCTTATTTTTGGGCTTCCAGCCCACCTCCATGTTCTGTGCTCCATTTGGGCTTTCTTGATCCGTCCCAAACAAAACCACAAAAGTGGAGGGG
>JANJYP010077178.1:0-11924 GCA_024605115.1 Rastrelliger brachysoma
AAGCATATGTGGACAGTTTCTTGCTCCCTATGGACTACTGTTGTGCAAAATGCAGATAGGTTATGTTAAAGAGCACAATGCAGATGTTCTATTTAGAGTTTGTACATCTGTTGTACCTACAGAGAATTCAGGGTGTGGTTTCACTCAGAGTGATGCCTTGGCTTTTTCTTCCATTCCATCTGGATAAGGGAATATTTACTGAGAGCTTCACTTTTTTCTGCCTTTAGTGTATTTATGATATCTATTACTACCAAATAAAGACATATAAAACAGGGAAATAGCCACAAGTTCTTACCCCTATAGTTGTTTTATGCTAAAACGATCTTCCATTTTCTTCACTAGCGTATTTATTGGTTATCACAGCACTGATGTTAAAAGCTAAGTTCATCTGAAGTATTTTGCATAGTTCAGATGAACTGTGGACCCAGAGCTTAGTTACAACTAACCAAATTTCGCCCACGGATAACAGGACCTCATTTATGTTTGGCATAATTGTCCAGGCTCCAATTATATTCTCAACACAGGAACAAATCCACTCTGATTGAGGGACCAACTAAAAGAGCAGTGAGCTGGTGTCCTGGATGTTTTCAGAATCCTGTTCAGGAGAGTAGAGCACTTGTGTAAGTGTTTGTTATTCAGGTTTAATTATGTCCACGGGGCTTGGGAGTGTAGGCCAATCTACACAGTGCTTCTTTGGCCTGAGCCACAGTGGACTGGCTTGATGTCTTCCTCTTCTTTCCTCTGCACTGAATGAGCAATTAAAGGTCATATCAATTAGAGCATGTTGTGGTCTCCAGACTCATTTTGAAACAGCTTGCTCCTGTTGCGCTGTCAAGAAGGAATATATATATATATACATATATATATATATATACAAATGTAAACCTTGGCCTTATTTGCTTAAATGTTATTTTTTAAATATATTTTGAATGAATCTGTCCTGCAACATTTTGAGTTATAGTGGTAATGAGTTGCTTGGCTTGGGCCTCACTCATCATAAAGTATGTATATTGTTCAGTTTGTAAAACCCATTATTTGATCAATTAATCACACCAAAGCAATGCATATAAAACAGAGATAATTACTCATTAGCATACAGTCTCCCTCTGTAACCACAACTATGACCTCTTTGCTGGCAAACAATTGGTTGCATGTTTTGTGTGCGAGTGTGAATGTAGTAGTTAATGTATATGCTAATGTATGAGGCTTAGTTTTTATAAGTCCAAGATATAGTTAAGTCTTATTTGTTTAAAAATGTGTTTTAGGGTCAAGAAAAGCATGTTTAATTCAAGACTACAATGCAGTGAATATAAAACTATGTTTGAAGTACACTTTGCAGTCATTCAGTGGTCAGATATATTACAGCCTTGGTACCAGAAGCAGAGCAAAATCCTATTTAGTCTAAATATGGAGGGCCTATATTCCCATCTCCCTTGTATTGGTGTGCAAACAATCATTCACAAATGAGAGACAGAGAATTGTTTTCATTGATGATCCATGAATCCTAATGAAGAAGCATGCACAAAGAGACATATTGCAAAGGTGATACGTGCTGTTGCCATAGTGAACCAACATCTTTCTGCACTCCTAGATTATATGTGTTTGTTTGCAAGTTGGACTACTGACGGAGGTTCCTTGGCAGTCTTGCAGTGAGGGAGTGTGTGTGCGTGTGTGTGTGTGTGTGTGTGCGTAGAGGGGGCGTGGGTTCCTGAAGTATGATTAGATGAATTTTAATTCATTCATTTATTCATGAAATTCAATGGGTCTCCTGTCTTCTAAGAGACAGCACACCAAATGCCCTTGCTAGTTTCATCATCACTCTTTGTATTATTTGTAAAGAAGAAATAAATTGTTTCCATCTCATACAAATAAGAAAAGGAAGAACCAAAGAAAGCAATATTACAGCGGAGCGCAAACATGATCATGGTGAGACAAGTGGTTTTGCATCAGTAGCCTACATTAATGGTGTGACACAGTTTTTAGTTTGTTTTTGTTGATAGCAGGCTGTTTGTGTTGATGACAGGTGGTGTTTCGTCTGCAGGCCCATTTCACACAGAATGTAAAAATGTGGGCTGCTGTAATGTGAATGCAGCGGTAGATTGCGAGGAACTATGGAGGGTCTCATGTAGGGATAAGCGATGTACTGGTGGGAACATGACATGAATAAATCAGAAGGTGGCGTTGTATACAGGAGGGGTAGATTTGGGGGAATGTCATTTGGGACAGCTAGCTCATCAGTGGCTTTCCTGGTGATTATTATCATCAGACTACATCTGAATGAGTGGTATCAGCCAGAGACCACAAACCTCCACCAGCCATCACCCACAGGCCATTAGACTCAGGTCTTTCTGCCACAATTAGGTTACTTAGTGATGCATATTCTATCATAGCAGCACATTTAGCAGATAGACCTATAAATAGTCCTTCATTGCTGTAAATGGAAGTTTTGGGAATGTGAGCAGAGTTATTTTTATTTGATTTAATTTTGTTAAATTTTATTTGACTTTGTAGGAAACATGATCTTTCACTGCTGGAGTGCTGTGGTGCCCTTATGATTTATACTGTGTATGTGCAGTCATGGGAAGTGCATGCATATATCAATACCTGTCAGCAGTCTCATACAGTAAATTGCATAGCTTCATCCAGCCTGCCTCAATGTGGTCTCCTCAGTGTCCTCCTTGGGCAGGTATAACCAAGGTCAACACTGAAATACTCATGTACTTTATTTTGAGATGTTTTCCATAAACAGTATGAAGGCATCTAATCAAATAGAAGAGAAGTAGAATTATAGTCATAGCGACCCATCACCTGTTGTTCTTTCTACATTCAATTTTCCCAAAAGTGACATGTTGCATCAGCGTTGTTTGCAAAGGATCTGTCTCCCACTCATGTCCTCAAACAACAGCTAAAAAAAGAAAACAAAAACGAATAGATGTGCTTCAAAGAGTAAAGCTTTCATATGCTGGGTTTAGTCAAAACAATTATTTATTTATCCCTTTGGAAATAGTAATTTTAAGAGGATTCTTCATTATATATAATCACATGCGTGACACATATTGCCTCATCAAGGATACAAAAAAGCTAACAAACAAATATTTTCCTTCTTTTTTCCATGTCTGNGTATAATCACATGCGTGACACATATTGCCTCATCAAGGATACACAAAGCTAACAAACAAATATTTTCCTTCTTTTTTCCATGTCTGTGGATCCTCCTGGGCCGTCACTGTCATCAACAGGTAAACACAGTCTTTTTTTCTGCATTGATAGTATTTTTAGTGTTAACAGATATACAGGGCACCCAGAATGCTCAGATTATTGTCAAACTCCCCTTTGCCTCCCTTGACCAATCATATTTGATGTTTGCCACTGAGTGCCTGAGTGTGGTTGGGGTCCCCTGCTGTCTAAACAAGCCCCCACCCCCCCGACTGTGCAGCCCTTTCCTGAGCACTGTAGTGGAGAGAAAAGGGCAAGAGAGCAGCGCTCAGGCGAAACAATAGCACCGTGAGGAGATGTCAGGCCCTGGGAGCTGTGAGGTGGATGATGATATGAGCCCACTGGTGTTGTTGTTTCTCACTCTGCTGAATGCTAACACATGGCCCCCCGTGGCTGGGCGTCGACCCACACTGTGGTCAGGACCCTTGTGGTAGTGGTGGGAAGGGGTGGGTGGGATGTAATGAGCCCAGTCTGGACTGCTGGGCCGTGTTCTGATGGAGCAGTTGTTTTTTGTGTGTGTGTGTGTATGCATGCTCACATGTGTTTTAGTATGCCACCATGGATGCACGGTGCCCTCCCTCTGTGTTCCCTGTTGGTGGATATCAAAGGCCTGTTGTAGTGTGACTCCACCCGTCTGCAGCCGCCTGCTGTTCGCCTCTGACACTGTCCATTAAATTTAAGGCTTGATTTCACTGCCACAGTCTCACTCAAAAATATTGAGACTAACATTTTGCCTGTAGTCAGAACACTCCAGCCTGTCTCATTTTTCGAACACATCAACATATTCAAATCACAAACAAAGAAAAGCAGGGAAAAACATGCACAATTGTCAGTTTTTTAATTGCCGCTTTTTTCTTGTGATAGCTTGCTGCATTTTCTTGTGCTTTTGATTCAAGTAAACATTGAAATGAGACACATTTTGAGAGAAAAATGGATGAAAAAGCAAATTTTATCTGAACCATAAAATCTTCACGCCAGAAGTGTGATTTTTGCATTCATTCAGCTGAAATGTCTGCCACTCTCTATCACATTGCAGCATGGCTGAGTAAATATAAATTAGGGTGTTAGTAATCCTATTTAAAAGTTTGTTTTACTGACACGAATAACAGTAGTGATATATTGTGGAGGTGGGTCTTCATCCTGTCCTCCCAGTGTACACTCAGGGTTCTTTATTTTTTCTCTGTTTCATTCTTTTTTAAGTGAGCCTGGAGGACAGCCTGCTGGCAAGCAGGGATGCAGAGAGGTTTTCACTAGCAGTATATGAGTGAGGGAGACAGATGGAGCATGCCAGACAGTGGTTTGTGGATTTATCCAGATTTAGGAAGGGAGGAAGTGAGGCTGGATGTGAACAGAGAGAGAGTCAGGGAGGCGATCGGAGGCAGAAGGGCCAGCTTTCAGTGGAGGATTCTGAAAGGCTGGAATCCTCTGGATGGGGGGGTCCCAGCACAGTGGTATTGTTGTTTGAATTGATTGTGTTTTATTTTAGCACACTGCTCTGTGTATTACTGTTTTGTCATCTGCTGAGGAGAGCGTCCTTGTCTTCACATTGAACTCCATTACATCCCTCCCAGGACTCAGAGCTGTCTTTCATATTGCTTGATTGGCTTGTGGAGCTTCTTGGCATCTTGTTTTATCTCCCACTAATTTGGCTTCCCTGGTCTCTCAACTAATATTAACAATATGAGATAGTTAGCACATCCTTCCCTTTGTCATGTCATTTAAAAGAGCTGAAAATCATGAATAACATCAAAACAATCGCTGGAATATGATAAACATCACTGTTTATCAAGATAACAGTGCAATAAAAAAATGGAAAATGGCTGTATTCACAAAGAGGGAAACTGCTGTATGAATTGATCAAGAGATAAAAGATGACGATAACTTATCATAGCAGATGTTTGCTTTCATAGGAAATATCCCTTTGATAATCTACTTTTTATTCCACATACCGTTGATGTTTACAAAGCTTCAAGGTTGTTAACTCCTCCTCAGGGGAGAGAAAAACATAACAGCCATTCTGGGATACAGGATGAAAGAAAATAGAGATGTTTTTCCTTTTTTGCAACATTGAAAAGGTTGAACAAACTCTTTGTAAAGGCACTCTATTATACTATGCTGTCACAACATATCACAGGTTAATATAGTAGTCCATTTGAGGGAAAGACTGAAATCCAATTTAGAGAATATCGAAGGGTTCCTTGCCCCAAAAAGTTTACCCCATTTCTCAGTGTGGTGGCTGCAGTTGTGAAGCGAAAAGGTGACTCGGATGACACATAACTGTGGTGTGTACATACGGGATTTTTATCCACGTTCACAAACAATTTCTGTTCTTGTGAGTGGACCAGTGGGTTTCTGACAAATGATACCTTTCATCCTTCATCCATTGGTTGAGAATACATGGGGTTTGTTGGATCGGTAAGAATAAATCAATTTTCAAACAGCTAAAAAACATTGGACAAGGCTCTCTCTCTAAGCCTGCCATTATTCCACTTGCTTGCATCCTGTGCTATCTAGGGTAACCCTTCTCAGTCTGGTATCCCTGCTTATAGCCAATCACAGAGAGGCTTCTGTTTGAGTAAACCAAGGTATAATGGAGCGTCTCCCTGTAGAGGAGTCACGTACGAGTGGTTTTCATTCATTTCATTTGTAAACGTTGGTGGGGAATGGCCCTCTCAAAAGGCCTTGAACAAGAAAGAGACAGAGCGAAGAAAAGAAAAATGCCATACAGCAAACACTGAAAGGGGTCACAGTCAAAAACGACAAGAAGATATAATAAAGGAACAGAGGGATCCAGTGGACTTCAGAGAGAGAGAGGGAAACAATGGAAAGAGAATGGCGGAGCTTTTGGAGAATAATTAAGTAAGAATAGTTTGATTTACATTTTTCGGTTTGGGAGCCTTTACCACAAAACAAACATCTGAGGAGTTTCAAATTTCTCAAAAGACACACTGAGCCATTTAGACGCTGACGCAAGTTCAGTAGGGGGCCAGAACAGCCCATAAGGCAGGTTGAAGGGCTATTTTGCCAATTCTTTTAGTAGGCAAAGCTTGAGAAGTAAAGCTCATGGCAACTGCTCTAAAGTGTGCAGTAGCAGGGCGAAGTTCAAATTCAAGGACAAGATTTGACAACTGTGTTCATGAGACAGTGACTGTTCCCTGTAAGCACTCTGAGCTCTCATGGATCATATAGATAGAAAGGAGCCTGCACTCTGCATTTTCTTTCCCTGTGACCTCGGTAACAGAGTGGATTTTGGGAGAGGATGTGATGCAGACCAGTGGGACCTGGCAGTATGTGGGATGTTTTACTTTGTCAACATCTTGATTAATATACTGACTCCTATCCTGCAGTCGCTGTATGGACTAAACCATCAGGGACAGCATATGCAGCACACCGATGAAAGAACGAGAGAAAACAAATCACCTCATTCTTTATTATAACATGTGGATGCCCTAGAGTGTAGCAGCTAAATAAATTAACCAGCAAATAAATAAATGATACTCATCAGTGCCTGAAAAGGAGGAGAAAAAAAAAGACAGACGTGCAAATGTGAATAGCAGATAGTTCCTCTTTTAGTTTACATCAAAAGATTTGTGCAGTGCAGTCCCCCTATTCTGTTTTCCTCACTTGACTTACTCCTTTTGATTCCATTCGTGCAACGCAATTATGACAATCGCAATCTGGAAGATTGGCAAACAAGAGATCATCGAAAAACTGTGAATGGAAAAACAAAGAAGCCTGATGAGAGAAAGGGAATCTTAATTACAAATCTGCATGAAGATACAGTAGTTAGATCCTGGCCTTAGGTAGAAATATCAAAAAAAAAGTGATAAAACAAGGCCTGTTTGAAACTTCTACTGCCATCCATTCTTGTTACGTGAGCAAAAAGTTTTTATAGGACCTACTTGTATCGTTACAGTTCTATCTCTGTGAGAAAACAGCTTGTGCTCTGGAGCGGCACACTGCTTGATGAGCTGTGCTGCTGGTGAGAGGAGCTTTATTGTCAAAGCCCCCTCTGTCACAGCACCTCCCTGTGGCCTCTGCCTGCACCCACAGCCTGACTGTCTTAGGATGTTGGGGATGGTTCCCTGGGTAAGGATTATTCTATCACAGTCATACTTCTCACAGTGCTTTACATCGTTACTCTTAATTCCCATTCTTTATAGACAAGAGGCTCCAACAGAATTTTACTCTCTCTCTCTCTCTCTCTCTCTCCCTTCAACTTCCCTCTCTTCCCTATTCCTCGTTCTCCCACTCTTCCCTGCCCTCACAGGCAGATTGGCTTTCTTCATCTTGCCTCCTTCACAACACGGGCCATTTTCAATTCTCCTCGTTCTCCTTCAAAAGAGCCCCCCTCTGTCTTTTTTCGTGTGCCCCTCCCTCCCCAACCTCCCCCACGCCACGCTTGTCTCTCTGGAGAGTTAGGAAGGGAGAAGGGGGCAGTCATAAAAGATAAAGATGAAAGTGAACAGAGAGAAACAAACAGGCAAACAAATAAGACCCCTAAGTAAAGCAGCTTTTTCCATCTCAGTCGCAGCGGGGAATACAGTGACAGGGAAACTCTGCTGACATGGGTGGGAATCAAAGCTAGTTGTGGGTGGGGGCATAATGATGCTGTTTATGAGAGTGTGTGTGCATGAGAGTGCACGTATGTGCTTAGCGGACCCATTAGAGGACTAAGCACCTAGATGCAGTGTGGATGAATCACTACCATGACACCTGGGTGAAAAAAGTGCTGATTTCCATATTGTGCACCCACAATAAGCATGCTTTCAAAAGACTAATATGTCTTGGGTGAATGCTTAGATGTATGCTTACAGGGCTCCAGTCTAACTTTTGAGTCCTGAAAAACTATTTTAACTCCCAAAATGAATGTAAGCTGTCCCAAAATCAAAATGTTGTTTCTTTATTTTGTAAGCAAGACAGAGTTTGCCCAGGGCCCCCAAATCATTTAATCCGCCCCTGTTGATGTATGATTGTTTTCTTTAATGATTTACTTTAATGATTAGATACAGTGCTTTCAGTAATTGTAAATTTTTCCATGGTGAATTGTGCCTTTGCAATACACATTTTCATATTTATGTAGCCTACTATGTATGCCCCCTACTGCGGTCCGTTTCTGCTCCTGATAACCCATGCAGTCTGGGAAGATTGTAGCATGCTGAGTGCACCAATTTCTTCAGCAATCTCTCGTGTAATTGTAGAAATACTTGATATTAGTGTCTGTATATTTCTTAGTATTCCCTGTTGTTAGTTTGCTCACTTGTGAGTCAGCTGCTTTGCTGCTCTGCTCTGCATTTGCTTTATTCACATTTTCAAAAATATAATGAATATTTTCCTCATTAATGATGTATTATTTCACCCACTGTGACCCATCAGCTATTAATCAGAATATTTTTATGACCTGACCTGCCTGATTGATGGATTAACGTTTCTTCCTGTGGATATAACTGCAATCCACACATCATTACTGTTCATGTACAAGCTATATTTGATAAATGTTTAAGACTGAGATGTTAACAAAAACATGTAAGTTATATAAATGTAGCTTATGCTTTTGCTAATATACTCACACCATAAGCCAGGGTAGCGCTGTGTTTTGTTTAATCAGTGTAACATATTTGAAAGGTCCTGCCAGCAAGTTTTTTCTGTGACAGAGAGGATTGGATGGANCAACATATTTGAAAGATCCTGCCAGCAAGTTTTTTTCTGTGACAGAGAGGATTGGATGGACCTTTAGCACAGAAACATTTCAGGTCTCATGTTGAGTAGCCAGCCAGTGATAGTAACTAACAGCATGAGAGGACACGCTCCTTAGTCAGCACTTGGTTCAGTTTCTCATTTGCTAAGTGATAGTTTAAAATAAATAAATAGATAAATAATTTTACATAAAATCCCTTTGTCATGGTAAGCGTACTAGGGAAGATCTCTGTTTGCCCCAAACACATTTTGTACTGTCCTCAGGTTGATGGAACACCATTAGTCTCGAGCCCCATGTGCTTCTATGATGTATTTCCTTATGTGTTTTATTGTCTGTCTCTGCCTTCCTCCTAGCCCATTAGTGTATGATGGTGTCTAGTAGTGTGTGCATGTTGCTTCAGTCAGAGGGACTCTGTAGGATCTAATGAGGCTAGGCTCTCAGCCATCTCAGCAGCCCAGCCTTACTTACCGGAGAGGGCTGGATGAACACAGGGCCAGGGCAGGGAGGTAATTAGGCAGGGAGTGGTGGTCAATGACGGGCCGCCCCACACCCCAGGCCTCCAGCCTCCAACTGCTTTGTGTGCTGTGCAGCCCCGCACAAAAGGGCTGATGAGGAGGCAGGCTGACCTTCAGGCCTGGCACACACTTCCAAGGGTGTCTACTAAAAAAACCTGCTGAGCCATTGGAGGTTCAGCTTCCCCGTACACATCCCATGCTCACCTCTGCAGCACTATCTAATGCTCACACTTCTCCTAAACTTTCAAAATCTCCCAACCCCAAAGCTGCTTGGGGAGAATTCATGGACTGAGGAGTGAATACAGATCAGGAATCGCCATTTGGCATCAACCGCTGGTGAAGTTTTTCCTGAGCTGTTCTCATTCTTCTTTCTTGTTACTGTTTTTTTAAACTTTCACTCGCCCAATCTATCCTCTGCTTTCTCACCACAGCAGGCTACGTTAGCAAATGGCTATGTCAACTTTCTGTCCCTGACTGCTTGTGAAGTCCAATACTATGCAGACAGAGAGTAATCACTGCATGGAGAGGCAAAAGATTTATTACGCTGCTGTTTGTATTGTTGTTGCTTAAAAGTAAATTCTCATGCACAATTGCAGAATGAATCATTTGATCTTTAGCATCAAATAAGTCGTTGGCGGTGGATGTGACATTGGAGAATTTATTCCCTCTTAAGCCATAAAGCTGGCCATGGGCGGACAAGCGTCTCTCTTAGATGGGCCACATAAAGGCACAAGACCCAATAAAAGGAATGTCACAGGAAGTGCACTGAATGTCATTAATAATAAATCACAATTGTCTGAATCTGACCTGGCAGCAAGGATGGACGTAGTGGAAAACCTCGGAGTGGAGGGAGAGCACCTCTATTTATGTCAATCACAGCCTCGAATCTGGCCTTTTATTACAACGAGAAGCAATTAACCTTTCAGAAAACAGTGTCACTCAAGCACAGACAAAAGAGCATTTTGGAGATGTTCAACAAGTCCTGAGACAAATGACTTTGATAAGGTTGGTGTTAATGGTCAACCCGCAAAAATGAGAGTAAGGTTCACTTTCCTCTTATGCTCTGAAAAAATCCCTCTCTCACACTTGACATCACTCGCAGCAGCTCCTCCTATGTTGATCTCTCTATTTATTTACATGGTCAGAAATCTTATTTAGTTGAATAGTTATGACTATATGTTTGCAGTGCCAAATAACAGAATGATGTAGATGATAGCTATTAATTTGGGTTGCATGTTCATTGAAGCATTAACTTGGCTCAGCACCAGTGAGGCAGAAAATGGTATCTTAGCTCAGCAGGTGCTCAACTTTCACCTCCATTTTAAAGGAGGCGGCGTGATCCTAAGAGGCTGCTAATAAAACAAAAATCTTAGTCTTTCAGGGGGATACTGAGATTAATATTTGAAGTGTATGTGCATTTAAACACAAACCAGAAAACATTAGGAAACAAACAAACAAAAAAAACACACACACGCCCATAATGTAATCTGCTAACAAAACTCTACATCTTTGTCACCAAACAGCTGGACCCAGATGAAGTTGGGCTATTACACGGCTCATGTAAATAGATTTAAAACTGGGCTGTATTGAGCAGCAGGAGGGAATGCTCAGAGAAACAGGCAGTCAGTGTGAGTGTAATTCGTGTTCGCTGGCGAGGTTAGTGTGGAAGAATGTTTTTGGTTGTATGTGTCTTAATTGGAAGGCTTCCGGACCCCGGGGTTAGCACACCTGCTCCTCTATCTGTGGCTGCAGTGGGAGTCTCCTTTCCAAAAATCCAAAATGAGCTTAGAGGGTATGAAAGTGAATGTGAGTGTGTGCGTGTGCATGAGCATGTGTGCGTGTGAGAGAGAAAGAGAGAGAGAGAGGATAAATTGAGGAATTTGTGTGTGTGCGTGCGTGTGTGTATGCGTGTGTGTATGCATTCTAAACATCCAACGCAGTCCAATGAATTTGGCTTGTATTTGGCTGAGGATCAAAAGATCAGAAAAGGTCCTGCTTGCTGCTTTTAGCCCACGACTAGAAGATTTTAAGAGCAAAAAAAACATCCAGCAACATTTCAATCCCACAAGGATTTTCTTCAGGTCTCCAAACTCAAAGACAAGAGGTCATTAGATTGGTAAACAGAAACAGATCAATCTCATTAAGATTATTAAAAATGATACAGCACCTTTTGTAGGACACAAAAATAAAATAAAAATCCTTAATGAATTTCAATTCAGTGATAATTGGACTATAGTACATTGATCTATAGTACATTAAAATGTCCATTTAAAGAGGTAAATTTAAAAAAAAACAAAAAATACTGTATGACTCATCAACCTGGTTATGCTTTTATTTCTTAAATAATTTATTTCCTTTATTTGAATTTGTGGGTTGTCTCACAACAATACACCAAGTCTTAAGCTGCATGCATAAGGGATTATTTTAATTTTATTTCCTCAGATATAAAATGGAAACCTAGATATTTCTAGCATATGCCAAAATCCATGATTGGG
>JANJYP010077255.1:0-10175 GCA_024605115.1 Rastrelliger brachysoma
GACAAAACATTCAGACCAATTTTGGTTCATTTGTTGGTGTGAACACATACCACACTGCTGCCTGTAAACTACAATGTAACAATTTTATTGCCTGGTGCACCAAATAATCAAACTAGTGGTGTGAAAGCACCCTAAGAGAGTTTTATATAGTGGATATATTTACACATTTAGGTAGCACCGGCCTTGATATTTGCAACTGTAACCCCCAATCAAACGGTCTGTCCCCAACATCAAGTATGCTGCTGCTGGCAAGTTGAAATGCTTTTCCTACATCACTGGGAAGTGGAACAGGTAGACCTGAACGCAGAGAACACAAACAGGGCTGATTGAGGCTAAAGAAAATGTCTTTAACAACAGCTTCCACACAGACAGAAAAAACAGGACCAAATGCATAAATTGACTGAACCAGAAACCAGAAACAGAAACCTTTATAAACACAAGGGCTGATTACAAATGGGACATAGGTGAGTAAAATAAGACACAGGTGAAACACATGAGGCAATCAACTATGGCAGGAAAACACAGGGTAAAAATCTCACAGAGAGAGAGAGACTTTACTTTAGAAATAATAAATCTCATGATAAGACTCAAACAAATAAAGTGTTAGTACTTTCCAACTTTTCTATCTTCCATCATTGCCACATAGCCACACGCAAACTGACTCAGGTAAACAAAGTGAGGTCAGGCTTTGACAGATAAGCAGTAGACACAGGTGTGCACGTTTCAACTACGTAAGTAATATATACAAATGACATATGTGGGAATACTGCAAGACTGATAGAGACACAAGACAATAGAGTTAGTGAGGCCAACAAGAACCTCAGCCGGGCCAAAGAATGAAATTTTTTAAAGCCAAAAGTAAAGACAAATATCTATAAATTCAGAGATCAATAGCATTTGGGGACCTCTGTACAGTCTTGTTTTGAAATGTGAATCAATCTTTTACCCAACAAACTCTTGGTAGCATAGCTTTTTAGGAATAGGGCAGTGTGTAATACGAGTGACTGAGTGATTGCAAGCTGTAGAAATGTGAGTGGAGAAGAGGAAAAGGTTGGTAGTAATTTGTCAATCTGGCAGTAATTGTACAGTACAGGCTGCAAGGTGTCAATTAATAAGTGCTGCACCCTGTCAAGACAAAGAAAGGTCTCATCTGTTCTTTCTCCAGTTGCTGTAAAAGTGAAAGTGGCTAGCAACAGTGGATTGGCCTAGGCTTGTATCAATATTATGATATGAGACTAGATATCATCTTAGAATATTGTAATATGTCTCCGCTTTTCTCCATGGACAGAATGTCCACTTCCCCATCTTCCCAAGCATCTTCACCAATTGTGACATAGAAGGGGTGGTGGTGAGGCAGTTGGGGGGCATGCACATGCTCTATCTCCCACCACCTACCTTCGACATGGTGAAGAACCACTACAATTACCTAAAGAAGCATGTCCGCCTGGTGGACTTCAGGCATTCCATCATGTGCACGGTGTGACTCTTAGGCAGCTGGCTGGGGGGTACCACCTTAACATCACCATCGACAGCAAGGTGGCACCCCTCCACTCCATCATCGTGCTGCACCAGGTGCAGGCAGAGTTCATCAAGTCTCTGAAAGGACTGGACAAAGATGATAAGGCCTACAGTACAAAAGAACAACCTGTCCAACCCCACCAAGTACAGCATGCTGGAGAAGGACCAGGGTTTCATCCTGCAGCTGCTGCAGGACTCAGCTGCCAAGGTCGAAGCCGGTGAGGAGTTTGCTTTGATGTGGACCCTCATCCACTTCGGCCACAAGTCCAGAGAAACTCTACTGCTGCATGAGATCGTGGAAGCAGAAGGCACAGTGTGTGTGTTGGTGCACGGGTCGTGGGGTCCACATGATGTGGCCTCCGACTGCCATGGAAGACTGGGTGGGAGACAGAGGAGAATTGTTCCCCTGTCTCTCACTAGGGGAGACGTGCAATTACCAATCCAACTTGGACGGATGACCGGTGACCAGATGGCAACCAAGCCCTTGCTGGTCCCTTTTGTGGAGATCAGCAGCAGATGCCCAGATTTCCAAAGTCCTGGGAACCTGAGACAAGAGTCTCACAAAGATGCAGGGGTTCCTGGGACTGGAACTCTGGAGCTCTGCTACTGCAGAGGTGTGCCCCCCAACCCTGCTAATTTAAAAGAAAAGATTATGCTATAAGATGTTTTTTCCTAACTAATTTCACATTTCTTGTTGTAGGCTCACAACCCACCAACCCTCACCTCTTCTTCTCCACCAATACCACCAGCCTGCAGTGAACATGAAAGAAACGCCTTTACTTTTTTTTTTTTTTTTTTTTTTGGAGTACCTGTGCACACAGACCTTTCATTAAGTTATTGACCTTTTAGACTGAAATGTTTTATTCTCATTTAATTTCTCTCATGCTTACACCCTACCGTACTGCCCCCTTCATCTCATCAGGTCAAGTAAATCCAGATTAATTTAGTTCTGCCTTTTTCTTTTGTCTGAAACTGGTCTAGTTTGTAGATAGAAATGTGTATGGATGCATTCTGAGGACAAAGTTTCATAGTTCCCCACACCTGATCTGTGCCAGTAATCTCACTGTGCTGTATTTTCTAAACAGTCACCAGAGACCCAGCCTGACTAAAACAGGAAATTGATGTGTTGCTCTGTTTATTTCACAGTGCAATGTTGATTTGTGTAAGTGGTTTTAATTAAGTAATGTTTATTTTGCCTTTCTGTGTTTTGTCTTGGCTGTTAGCATTGCTGACTACGAAGAAAGATTTTCTGAAATGAACAATATCATTAACGCCACTTCGCACACAGCTACAAATCAACAAGATTACAGCACTGTTCATTTCTTCAGCTGGGCTTCCTTTGGACCAGTGGGCTCTAATAAATATGTCAAGAAATTAATGTGGGTGCTTAAAACAAGATCAGCTGATCACATAACCTCAACAAGTCCACCAGAGCTCACAGTACAAATCAATTTAGGAGTTATTTTAAGGTGAGTCATTTTTCCACTATACCTGATCTTACAGTTCCCACCACCTGCCAAATCCACTGCTGTCAACATAATTGCTACACGACTGCCTGCACACTGAGAAAGTGGTCCTAATTATGCAAATAACCAATAGAGATTAATTCTTGATTTTTGTTTTTTTTTTGCTTTCACTAATATAATGGTGCTCTTCTACTCTTTTCTCATTTGATCACATAATCAGGAATAATTATAAGATTAACATCATAGCTTTGTACTTTTCTGGTTTACTGTTAAAATCACACATTATAGTGGTATGAAACTGTAAAATTAAAGGATACATAGTGGCTTCAACTCATTTTTTTGTTTTTTTTTTTACAGTGAATTAATCTCATGAAAAGACTAAATCAAATAAAGTGTTAGTACTTTCCAACTTCTCTATCTTCCATCATTGGCACTCAGCCCCAAACCCAAACTGACTCAGATAAACAAAGAGACTTCAGGCTTTAAAAGATAAACAGTAGACACAGGTGTGCACAATGTAGCTCAGTAATATTTGAAGTGAGTTATATAATGACTTATGTGGGAATATACTGCAAGACTTATGCTGACACAAGACGGCAGGATTTGTGAGAGAGCTTGCAATATATGCAAACTCGATTAACTGGAACAATATATCATTATTGTTTCTATAGCAATAATATGGACTATATCAAATGCAACCAAATATATCAATACCTGTCTACTCATTGTATTTATTGTAATGCAGACAAAAACTTAATTTTTCATTGTTGCATTGTTGCAAAGTAGAGGTTGCAGGAAGTTTATTTTTAACTTCAAAAAGTAACTGCACTGTAATGTCTATTTGGTATTACAGTAGTCCCTCGTTTATCGCAGGCGTTACATTCTAAAAATAACCCGCAAAAGGCGAAATCCGCAAAGTAGTCAGTTTAATTTTTTACAATTATCATAGATGTTGTAAAACCGTTCACTACATATGCATTCTGTATTGTACAGGAGACATGGCATGGAGGAGTAGTCTACAGTCCTTTAGCCAATCAGGACACAGAACACTATGGTGGTATAGGGGTAGAGTGCTTGCCACATTGATCGTTGCTTGTAAGGGGCTGGCTGCTTACGAAAAAACTGCGAAACAGCGAGGCCACGCAAGGTGAACCACATTATAGTAAGGGACAACTGTATTATGCTGTTTTGTTTCAAAAATGCTTAATTATCACTGTTGCTACACTTAAAATTCCAGGTGTGAAATCATAGTCATATTGTACATCATGTTTACATTTAGATACAATAATTCGTCCATGTTGTGTAGCCTTACATGATAATGCCAGATTTAATATAAAGGTTTACAGCAGCTGACATTCATATTCCAAAGAAAGACTAAACATGAAATCATGATATACATTCTTCTAAGCATAAAACAGTGATTGACCGATAAAATGCATTACAATCTCACATCTAATGTTCACAGCCATGCTCCATGATACCTTACATTTATTCACTGAAAGACACAATCAGTTTTGTTGTGTTTTATTCCCCAGGAATCCACCACCATCCATGTCCACATAACCCTGCTTTTTGTTTTCCTCTTGAATAATTCTCCACTAATGAATTCTTGACATCTTGCAGCAAGCCACAGTCCACATGTCGACATGTAAACAAGACTTCATTTTTCTTATTGATTTTCCCTCCAGGGAGAGACAAAGGTGTGTATGTGTGTGTGTGTGTGTGTGTGTGTGTGTGCAAGTAACTGACTGAGAGAGACAGCTGAGAGACACTTGGCAATGCCTTCGTTACAGAGTGCAAACATAATTAACTAATCATGCTGGCTGACATGTTACAGATGTAATTGACTGCCAATGTAAGTTTCAAATATTCATACAGACAAGTTGCAACAGTTAGACAGTGCTACTGTAACAAACACAATCCCAAAACTAATTGGGTCAGCCACTGCTCAAAGAGGCAATTTGGAAAGCAATTACAGTCTCCGGTTTTGCTTGTGAGCGACTGATAACTGCATGAAAATGTCTAAATCCTCTGATGGATCTCGCCAAAATAGAAGTTTGCCCTTTTCAAATCTGACTTCACAACACTTAATCAATTTCGGCATCACAGGTAAGCGATGAATGCACAGATATTACAGCTAGCAATCCTTGACACGAACCACATTCTGTCGGGATGTGTCCAATCCCATGATCCAATCCTATTATCACCAAAGTAACGGTCCCCAGCTGCATATGATCAAACACGGGATTTGTGCCTCTGAAGTTTTTTTTTTTTTTTTTTTTAACTGACTGAAATGAAATCCAAAGCAGTTGAAAATGGAGCGACTGATGTTGAAGGTAAATAAAATTGCTCACATATTTCACTGTGGTAGAAAGGGTGACATATAAAAGCTAATCAATACAGAATGACTCGGTGATACAATGCGTCCTGTCACAGTAATTACTTACTTTGTAATGAATAAAAGGACGTTGATTCAGTTCCAGGTTGTTATTAACTCGCTTTTGAAGATGTGTGAAATTTTTACTATGATGTCTAAGAAGGATAAGTTCATCTAAATTACAAAACTTAGGTTGTCTCTGAGAAGGGAGCATGTCTATGTTTCCCCAGTTTAATAATAAAATAAAGAATTTCACCTGTCTTTCAAGCATTTCCATAGATGAAACATGTTAAGTGCATTAGAGAAATTGGTGGGAAATCATCAAGGGAACATATACCCTAATTTTTTTATAGGAGGAATATTTATTAGAAATAGGGAGACAAAGGGTTATGGGCACACAAGGATGATCCCATATAGGAGTTCTGTCTCTTCCCTAATGCAGTGCAGGATTTTTGTGAATTACACCACATACTGATACAGTGAGCGAGCTAAATGGCGACGAAAACTTGCGCAGGGGTGTCCTGATATGCATTGTGACGATTTTGTTGCGAGTATATCTCATTGGTCAGAGTCCGTTCTTCTCTCTCTGCTAGGGCTATGCTAACTTGCTTGTCAACAGGAAGCAGCATGTACTTTTCAACCAATAAGAAGTGTTTAGGGGCGGGACATCGCCGCGAAATATCGTCCAGATAGAGACAGCGAAATTGCTTGCAACAGTTTAATCACTTTTCTTTGCGTCGCTCGCTCGTGTCGCTCTGTGTCAGGACAAGGTGTTATATGTGCTTTTATTGTCTTGACAGATTTGAAAAATGGAAAAACTTATTCCAAAATGAGGCCCACATTAATAGTTTTCATTTTTGTTGTAATTTGTCAGACCAATGTGTTACGAACTGACGAAGCCGTCTGGATAAGAGGTGAAACGTCTTCATAGACGAAAGTCCAGTTGCATTCCATTCATGTGTTGCCCCGAATAAATAGTTACCAATGAAATCTGTTGGAAGATCTAAAAATCTAAAGGGATGGATTGATCCTCTGAGGTGCATGAACTCCTCAAACTTTTGTAGATAGAACACATATAAAAATGTGTCAAATGCACAAAAATGAAAAAATAATGCATTATATTAACATTACTGTATACCCTGGGTTATATTAGTAAAAGACCAGCTAAAAAAGGATTAATTGCTGTGGAGCATGAAGTGCTGATGTTATTTGTGTTAAAAGCGACATACGCTAACTTCCTTGTCTATATTTTTATTCTGGGGTTCTACTCTAATATCTGTGCATGATTTGAAAAAAGAAAAAAAAAGACAATTCATTCATCTTTACCTTCATGCAGATGGTCAATTTAGCCTCTGTCTGAAACAAGCTTTTTTACCTCCTGTTTCATTAAGGCTCTGTCGCAATGAGTCCACCCTGTTCTGGATAGTTAGCTTTAGGAAGTTGCCCCTCAGCAGACTGTCAGCAGCTAAAGAGACTGCAGAAAGTAAAAATAGTAGTAGGATTTCTTTATTCAAGATGGAAACTTCTTATTGTTATGGCTACAATATTTATCAAATGGCTCAACCTATTGAACAGCAGCATATGAAACACTCAACCTGAATTCAAATTGACCAAATTAAGTCTATTTGTAAACTAATTTAACTATAACTTTGCTCTAAAATATAGAAAAATAACTTAAACTAAAGAAACAAAGATGTGAAAACCACACCACACCAGGCATCTGTCTTTAAAAAGAAAAATACAGGGTAAAAGGAAACACAAAAGAAGTCACAGGTGGTCAGGTTCGTATGTCAGGAGAAAAGGGGGAGAGTGACAGCTCCTGTGCTTTCCTTTATAAAAGAGAAGCAGGTCCTCCCTCTAATCATCTCATCAGGAGCACCTGAAAGAGGAAAAGGAAAACAGTGGGGGAGCGCAGAACACTCCTATACATCCATACATGTTCAAGCTCGACGCAATCAAAAATATACTAGTGGATTATACAAATTTTGGACCACATTTATTATAGACATTGAACATGTCGATGAAACAAGAAGTGTCATATGTACCCTTTAATCCTTATCTCCTGACCCATTTTTACTAATATGACTCACAGTATACAGACATGGTAATAAAATACATTTTTTTTTTTTTTTTATCCATTGTATTCTATAACTAAAATAATAAATAAAATAGTGATTGTGAATGTGAAGGATTAATCAAACATTTCTCAATGACTGATGGGGAATTTCTAAATGTGAATTAATGTAAAGACTAGAATTAAGCTTCAAATTTTACTTAATGAGAAAAGTGTCTTGCTTAGAATAAAAAAGACAGCAACAGGGCAAAGAAATAGTAATGTTAAGGATACAAAAGATAAGACAAATCTATGATCAAATAAGGAGAGAATAATCAAGTATAAAAGTAGCAGATGAGATCATAAAAAATCATTAGTTTATAGCAGTTAACAATTTCAAACCAGATTTTTAAAAAAATAAACACATAAATGGAGTAAAATTCAGAGTAAATGTAAAGTATAATATAAATATAATGAAGCAAATAAAACTGGGGATCACAGTATATCCTAAAATTACCTCAAAATCTGTATTTTTGAACTGTAAGAGGATATGTTTTTCAAGTTTTAAAGTGTCAATCGAAGCATGTTTCTGCACACATGAATTTGGCAATTACAGCCAAATGAGATGTGACTATTATAAGTTCAGTGGGTCAGAAAAAATCATCAAGAATCATCCTCTGGAATCCATTGATGATGTTTTGTAAATTTAGTGAATATTGAGGATTAGTCCCACCCTAAAAAAAAAAAAAAACTGAACTAATGGTTAATATGTAATCGACAGTAATGGAAATTTTCAGGGCAAAATGTCTTTTTTTATAGCAACAAGGGAATGTCTCTGCATGCAAATAATGATTTACAGCTCTTTCAATTAGCTCCGAGCTTCTAATATAGTAACCAGGGAACAGCACATTACTTCAGCCATAAATCAAATGGAATTACAAACTAGAAGACATGCCAGAACCAAACATGAAAATGCATCACCGCAACTAAATATGCATCTACATATTCCATCCATTCATTCATATACTTTCATTTTCACATCCATCAGTGCATAGCTTGATAAAGATTAGTCACAATGAGTGCCTTGAGTCAGCTAATACTCAGCTAAAATCATTAATTTGCTCCAATTAAAGAGGCAAAATCCTATTTCTAGCTCGCGCACTCGGTTTCTGAAACAGCTGCGTTATTAGTTGTTGATTAAGTTTGTTTGTGAGCCTCTGTTCATTTGCATTTTTGAAGCTTCTTACAGTTTTCTACTCAACCCCAAAAATACATTCAGAGTAAAGAGTAAGAGCTGGCAGATGGCTGCTATTCAGTGTTAATCAAGCAACACTAACCTTTATGTCATTTGCTTTCGTCTCTCCTTAGAGTATTAATGCTAGTTAGGTACTTAAGTAAAGAAGCAGTACAAAGGTTGAACACCTGCCAAAAGTAATTAATGATCTTATTGTTAATATCAGTCAATATACACCAAAATAAAGGTTGAGAACACACTGTAAGGTTAATATAGAAACTGTTCTGTCTGTTCAATAAGGACCCCCCCTCCTTGTATCAATAGACCATCCTTGAACTGTATTTGTAAATCCATCACTTAAGCTCATTTTCTTTCATAGCCATAGCTTTATCAGTGAGGGGTGTCAAGGCCCGAGGCACAAACCGACTGAAAAAAACCATCAGAATAATTCCATCAGATTTGCCCAGAGATCTCATTACAGGGCTGGAGTGGGACACTAAGCATTAGACTTTTCACCGTTGCCAGCGGAGTCTCTCTGAAGGCGGTGGGTTGGCTGATTGACAGACTGAAGGTTCTTTCAGAATGAGTTCATAGTTAAATTGCCTTCAACTCCCTATTCTCTGTNTTTATGAGAGTAGATATTATGATAAAAGAATCTAATTTAATAGCGTTTNGAATGAGTTCATAGTTAAATTGCCTTCAACTCCCTATTCTCTGTATCAGCGCTCTCACATTCTCCGATACCCACTTTCATGTCCTTCATGTTAAAAAAAGGTGTAGCGGAGGAGCCGTCGCTCATAAGAGTAGATATTATGATAAAAGAATCTAATTTAATAGCGTTTTTTTTTTTCATTTTAAATCAGCTGCCAGCTACTTGAGTTAAAGCAGGTTTTGAGTATGATGCATGTATTTAATTATGTTGAGCTCGCCAAATGCACTTAGGCAATTCTTGTATTTTTAATGCAACCAGTAACATTGTGTATCAGTTATTGGCTGTTATTAGCCATGCCTGCGGCGTAGCTAGATTTGTCATGAAATTTTAAAAACCTTTTAATAAAGCTGCATTTTGTTTATTTTGATGCCCTGAATGTCTTCGACCACCTAAGTATTGTTTTAAGCGAAATATCTAGAAAACAAGCAGGTGGATTGCATGCATAATGTTAAAGGACAACTTCTGTGTTTTTCAACATGCAACACTATTGATCAAGCTACCCAAGGCATGCCAAAGGTGTGAGAAATTGTGATACAGCCTATGATCGGTCTTAGCGCTGTCATCACTCATGTTATCACTGACGTTAACCAATGTGGGCAGAACTTTAAACTTATTAACATACTCCAAATCTTGCCTCAAAAGTTATACAACATCAGCGGACACCTTACAACATAGCACTGTCACGTGTATGACTCAAAATGAATAACTGTTGGTTAAAACAATGTTTTTGTGTTTTTGCAAGCAGTCACATACCGGTTTGTTTATACCCCTGCCTTCTGGTAATCCAAATGAGTCAATCCCCGAGGTTGTGCTTA
>JANJYP010077279.1:0-18423 GCA_024605115.1 Rastrelliger brachysoma
CTCTCCTCTCCTCTCCTCTCCTCTCCTCTCCTCTTCTCTTCCAGCAGTCGGGTGTGTGTACTTGCAAGGGCGGGTGTGGCTGCAGCTGACTCTGATGCAATGTGACAAGGCCCTCCTCTCTGTCCTTTTTGCTGCTGTGTGACAGCATGAGGCTGCCATCCACCTCCATGTCTTCTTTTCTTAGTCCATCCCATTTCATCTCTTCAACTGGAAGGGGAAAAAAAGCAACCCACATTTCTGAGGCTAGCTATATACCCATCTCATCAAACTGTCTCTATGCTTGTTTGCATGGATGTGTATATACCTCTTTGTGTCTTCTAAGCTGTTTTTTCCAATTCAATTGAGCACAAAAAAACACATTTGTGGCCATACCAAATCACGAACAGCCTACAAGAAGAATGAGGCCTACAAGAAGAATGAATAGAATCTTCTCAATAATGAAACAAGGAAAATTCAATCAATCATTAAACAATGCAGATAAACATGAGAAATGATTTACCATGGATGGAAACTTGTATTTCATCTGCAGTTACTTGCAGTTAGGGTTAGTCACACAGTCTCTTTATTCCCAGAGTTGTTTATCAATCAAATACTGGAATTTTCAAGATGTTTTTCTAATAGTTTGGCTGTAATTGCAGCACAGTCATTGCTTTTAGGGCAGGGTGACCTCTCAGTTCTGTAATTTTGCAAGTTCATGCTGGCTGAGTCTCTTTAGGGTACGTTGCAATAGCTAGGCACTCTTCTCTTGTATAGTCTGTGTAGCATGTTCTTGTTCATCTTGTTATTCTGTCATTTGTTCTTCACTTGGTGTCAGTATTACAGGTTTGATGGCCTATTTCTGAATATTTAATATTACAATGAGGGACTGTGAGTGAGGGACTCACTGTGCTGGATTAAGTTATAACTTAAACCTTTTTAAAGTTATAACAAGTTTGACATTAAAAAGCAGTTTTCATGTTGATCTGCTTTAGGTTTAAGGCACATGCCTGTGAGCAGGTTTTGTGACATCACGAATGGTTTGGAACCAATTGAGGGTCAGTATACAATTTACACAAGTGTGATGCAAAAAACTTGAAGTCTTCTGTGTGCAAACACTGAGAATGGATTTTCAGTGAAGTAGGTGATATCTTGTGACCAGCAGTTTAATTTTTTAAATGAAGATATTTGCATATTTATACATTTTGGAATTTTAATGAGGCTGAAGGAGAAGGTGCCATTTTAAGGATTTTAACATTGTAACTGAACACTTCTTCTGGAAAACAAAACAGCAGATACAATGTTTTATTCCAAATAGAGGATTTTTATATGGTCTAAATATGTCTTCATGTCTAGAGAGGATCATTAAATGATTGTAGTTATAAAATCTCTTGAGCTCTTAACTAACTCAGCCCAAATATGGACTTTTTTCCAAGAAATCACTGCTTTTATTTTATCCAAGTAAAAATCCAGTCCCATCTGACTAAACTTTTGCAGGATGATCAGTCCCAACATAGAGGCGGTGATCCAAGCATTCTGTAATCAATTTAATGGAGTCATGAGAATATTGCAACCCACTTTTTTTAAGGGTTTGAAAATACTAAAAAATATTTTATAGAACTACTAACAAGCTAAGCAAGTGTTTCATAGTGTCATAATATGACTCAACACAGTCAGCTCTAAAATTGTCGTTGCCTCTGAATATTTGGTGGGATCCTTTATTAGTCACACCATCTTGGTTGTTCTGTAGTAGTGTTATGGTTGTTGCTTGCACGGATTTCCCACCAAATTGCTCTTGTTGGAAAGCAGTTCTCGCAAAAGATGTTGATCAAACCATTACAGCTAAACACCAGTTGTAGATTTGTTTTTGCCCTTACTTTTCTTTTTACTTGCATAGGTCAGGAAATGTAAGAACCAGTAGCTGAGAAGTAGTTTGGAATGTGCTGCATACTTTTGTGTGTCTTTCTCAATATACTTTCCTTTCTTTCTATGTATGTTTATGGTATGTGTATGGAGGAGTGAAACTGTGGGTATAATCACCATTAGAAGTACAAATACAACTGACCAACATTTAACCACATGTATAGTGTGTCTTGAAAGGAACAAGAAGTCTGAACACAAGAGAAAGATTCCAGTTGGGTTGGTGTTTTAGACTGAATGTGGTTTTCATTTGCTGCTTCTCCTACATAATCTCCACTGCCCATCCATCTTTATATCTCTTTTGCCCTCTCCATATCTATCTCCCTCCCTCCCTCTCTCCCACAACAGTGTGTAGAGGTCATAGCCCCGGCTGAGCCACAAGCTGTTGTTGCCTTACACCAACTACTCTACCTGCTAATATGACCGGCGAGCCCAGTTTATCACGTTACTCTCAGGCTCTGCATGAAGATCATACAAACAGCTTTAAGCTTTAGAAGTGGATTGAAAGCTTAATCAAAAACTGTAAAAGTAAATTAGATAACCACATCTGGACTGGTATTTCTACTTTGAAAGGGGAAATCCTGACATTCTTGTTTCTTTTGCTGTATATTGATGAAATCTTCAATGTTACTGTATTGTGGTGTTATTGCATTCCACACCTACAGATTAATGGTAAACAGTGCTTGTGCTCCAAAGTAGAGGTACAGACAAAAAGTACTTTTTTATGAATGTATCATCCAGGAAAATAATATGCTCCAGGTGTATAGATTTAGATGTACTACATAGCCTTTGAACCACCAAGAATTTGTACTAACTCAGGAGCTTGTGTGTGTGTGTGTGTGTGTGTGTGTGTGTGTGTGTGTGTGTGTGTGTGTGTGTGTGTGTGTGTGTGTGTGTGTGTATTTGAATCAATAAAAGGCATTGTCCAAGTCACTTTGGATGCAAATGGTAGGGGTGCAAATGTGACTTACCAGAGGAGATGGTGTAACTTTAATGGTCTTTTACTGCTCCAAAGACAAGTGGTTGTTCTTCAAGGTACACTAAGGTTGTATCTGCTTGTGGTTTATTCATTTCCTGTTAATGAAGAGTGAGTTTTCTTGGTGCTCGTGTTTTTTTTTTTTTTCTGTGGCAATGACATTTATTCCAAATAAACTGTGCATGAGGTTATAACTCTATTGTAAAAGCTTTCATGAACTGGAAATAAGCAATAGTAAAAATGGATGTATTTATATGAAAATGCCACTTTCACTGAGTTAATGTTGCATATTTATTTTTTTAACTGCTTTCAGTTTTCTCATAGAAATATGACAGCCAGGATTTTTCTTTGTTCGGTTTGTCAGTTTATGCGCGTTTCTCCTCAAACGCTGGACATTGTTGCTGTCTGTTTGAGGTGGCTGTTTCTGAAGCTCATCTCTCAGTGTCTACAGCAGAAGGGGGCGGGCAAGGCGGGGGTGGGGGGTAATTTGGTTAGGCGGAGGTAACTATGAGATATGGCCAAGAGGAAGGCAGGCTTTTCGACACAGCCACTCGCTGGTGCTGCGCTGTGATGTATAATGGCAATAGGAGTGAACTCGCAGAGTAGGGAGAGTGGCCTGCATGAACCACATGCAGACACACACACGGCAAATTACACACAAATTGAACCTATACGCTTTCTTTCTGCCACATGAATGCACAAGCCCTTGTGTGTTCTCAGTATTAAGGTATCTGTTTGATGTGAATGAAAGTACTACATGAAAAAGAATAATGTGGAGGACGTCTCTTAGCCAAATTGTACAAAATCCTTTTCCACAAGGAGCTCAAGTCATTTTTGCTCTCTTTCAGAATATGATAGTTTAAGTGGCTCTTGCTGAAGCCCTGGCTGGCAACACACAGCTCAAAGAGATGCGAAAAGGGGCTGATTTCCTCCCAGACGATTTGATTGTATAAAACTGTGGCTGTTGACTTTGCTTCCAGGCCCCAGTAATTGGGGGCAATAGAGGAGCCTCGTGTTTCCCCTGTAGATGAAATCTCTGGTCTAGCTCAGATGGGGGTGTGAATTACAGTGTCTACTACTGTGTTCCAAATCCCAGGAAGAAGATGCACATGTGTGTCAGTCTATGTGCATGTCTAAAGCATGTCTAAAAAGTGTTTGTGGGTGCACAAGCACATATTTATTTGTTTGCAAGTGGCAGGATTCCCCAGTGATTGTCAGTTTGAGCTTGTCTCATCTTTTATTTTTCTATTGGTGAGTTTTTCCCTGAGGAGACTCTGTATAAATCTCTCTTCTTTTCTGTACGTGTGACTGAGTGTGTGCATGAGTGAAGTATGCTGTACGAAGAAGGGCAGGCAGTCTTTGGACTCATTTATAGATCTGGGAATAGAGATACCTGTTTCAACCTCATATAATGTATTAACAAAAAACACCTTGTGGATCAGATGTTGGGGAAAGGTGTCGATGTGTCAGTGTTTTAATTGGCACCCATAAATGTATGCAGAGCAACACATACCCAATGCATACATTCACGCACGGACATTGCCTCAGGCTACATCTTTTACCCTTCTTTCCTTTTCCCTTTTCGCGCTTGTATACGATGGATGTATATGTAGTGTTGTACTGTAATTGTATATTGCTTACAGTTCAATATATTAAAATCTGGTTAATGCAGCACAAAGATCACACGACCAAGACACACATATCTGCTGTCTCATCTGCTGAAGATGAAAATTAACTCTATATCAAAAGCAAATTATCCAGCTTATNATATTGCTTACAGTTCAATATATTAAAATCTGGTTAATGCAGCACAAAGATCACACGACCAAGACACACATATCTGCTGTCTCATCTGCTGAAAATGAAAATTAACTCTATATCAAAAGCAAATTATCCAGCTTATTTCCAGTAATGGAAGGGAGCACAAAGTAACACATGTAGCTAGATACTGAGTAAAATCACACACTATATCAATAACAATAGACACTGCAGTGTCAATGTCAATGTCAAGTGGTTTTCCATGGGTTTAAATGTTGCAAATGATGAAATGTGTTTAGATGTATCCACTGTCCAAATGCTTATTTCCCTTTATTAGGGAGAACAGTGTACATTAGGTCTTTAGCAACAAATTTACTTAAACAAATTTCAAATTTAAACAGTAAAAGACTGTATTATTAGTGTTCTGCTTTGTATGCAACAAATATGCCGAAATACATTTTTGAAGTTCATATAATATCAAGGAACTAACTCATATTGAACATTACAGAACTGCTTTGGTACTCTAACCACATCCCTCTACACTTGCCCATCTTTTACAGAGCATCTCCCAGGCATAGATTTAGAAATTTGCAGCTTTTTCCCATTCTTCAAATTTCTCTACAAACCCAGTTCTTTTAACAAGTGCCTCCAGGGACTGCTGCACACTTCTGCAACAGTAAGACTGTAGTGGATTGACATACTTCTTACTGTTAGAATATTTGACCTTCTTCAGAAAGTCAGAGTCACATTTCTTTCTTGACATCCTCTTTGGGTGTGTGTGGGACATTTACACTTTATTACACATTATCCCATTGTATAGATCTACCTCAATATCTGTGTATGCCATACACTTTGTGATTGCAGTATTTGTCTATGCTCATTTTTTATAATACTTGAAGTCATAAGCATTATAACAGCATGACATAAATGGTTTAGAACACATAATAATGCATATGTTATGGGTTTCAGGCATGGGGGACCACAGCAACAAAAATAAGACCTGTACGAAGCAGGTGAAATTGAGGAATGAGGATATTGTTGTTTGCTTTCCAGATTGCCTCTCTGTATAATTTATTCAACATTAAGCCTCTCATATCACTTGTCAGTAGTTCATTTGTCACTTATTTTCAGCTCACTTCTTAACATCACTTAAAGTAACACCCAGAAAATTATCCAGGGTCTTTTTATGAATGGAAACTAATCAAATAAGACCTCCAGAGTGTTTTTTCTCCCTCATCGACCTGTATCGCGTTTGACCAGAGCAAAGTTACAGCCCCAAAATGGCTAATCTGTGTCGCTATGGGGCAGTGCAGAACACACCTACAAAACCCGCTTTTTTATTTATTAATACTGCTCAAAATATCGCCTTCAGTAGCATGACTAGGGTCTCTACACATAAAACCAAGCATCAACAACTTATTTAGCATACCAGAGGTTATTAAAAACTTACCAAAACTTACCATTTTTCAGTGGAGTGTTCCTTTAATTTACACAATCTCAATAACACATTTGTTATTCAGAATATTTAATATTAAAAAATATATATGTAAATACATTACTTCCATTTTCCACAGTATCAACTGGTCAAAAACACCATTTTCGTTCACACACTAAACACATCACACATCATCCTCAACAATCAACTCAGACTGGGTTGAGTTTCAATTCAGCCTTACAGTGACTACATGTTTGATACAGTGTGTATCTGTATGCTTACCTGAGCCCCAAAAACCCTTCATCAGAGCTGTCACTGTGCACAAATATTACACCCAAGTTGTAATAAGTTTCACTAAGCACACTGTCCTCAGATTCTGTGTCAGTCCCAGAGTCAAACAAAGCATTATCCTCTGATCCATCCAGTGGAAAAACGACAGTGATATTGAATCTTTTATTCTTTAGATCTGTGTTCATACTGTGTGTGTCTCTGCCACAGTGCAATAGCTGATTGACTGTGTGATTTTGCGCATCATGCTTCAATATTTGCTGCTGACAGTGGGGTCAGTTTGGTCTGTTAATACTGGAACATATTATTTTTAATATTTCCATACAGCATGGCAGGTCTGTTTTCATTAGGTGCTGACACCCCTGATTACAGTATGTTATAGTTCATAAATGTGGATGCTCACATCATTATCATTATAGTTATCATTCTTAGTACAGATAGCCCTATGATCATATCCAGATCCAAACTAATCCAAATTAGTATTTTACTTCACACCAACTTTTCAATGAAAAAAAAAAAAAACGTGTTTAAGGTGTGTTTTAATTTAAAACAGTACAGACTTTTATTTTAAAACAGTAATGGCATGTAAACTCCCCCCCCCGCTACTATGGTGTCTCATTTGAAGTCCTTCTCCCTCATCAGGCTTTCTTCACTGGTGATTTATTAGTTTGCCAGGCACACTGTTTTTTCAATTCTATTTTTTGTTTTTTTGGCCTGAATGCCCCCTTTTCATGTGAAGTGGAGGAAGTATGATGCTCCATCTTCGAGAGGTTTTTAAACATGCCAACACTTGTGAGGCTATCAGCCCACTGGTTTCTTGCTGTCCTTGCGTTACTGTTGCAGCAGGAGAAAACTGGTGAAATCACCAAAGGTGATGCCATATCTCTTAGGTGTGTCCCTGACCGGCGGCTGTATGTTCAAGATGTCACACACATGTACAGGAGCCATTTAGTGTCAATTATTCCTTATTTTAACAAATGTAACAGCAGTAATTAACAAATTAATTAACATTGATTAAACATTAAAAAACTCAACAAACATTCCCCAAAAAGTCATGCCAGTTATATTCATAAAAATATTGTCACAATTTTAATTAGCACTGACTGTTTGCTGACCTGTGTGAAGCAGGTGAAATGGGGGAATGAGGCTGCGGATCTTGTTTCCTTTCCAGATTGCCAGAAATGTCGTCTGCTTACTGTTGCCAGGGCAACCGAACACAAACGTTTGCTCCCCCTTTTCTTATTTCCCACACAAACTATACATTAATGAAAATAATTACAGAACTTATTTAAAAGGAAACTTAAATCTATGCTAAATCTAACTAAATGCGGTCACTCCATTTTAGGTGTGCCACGCATACATGTAAATATATCTCGTCCTGTGGGAACTCGCATTTGGCAGTAGATGACAATATAGAAACATACAGGTGTAATAATATAAAATATATCCATACAGTAGAAGCTATAATTTCTGACATACACTGATAAAGAGTTCATTTATATCTTTGTATCAGTATAGTGTGCTATAGACATTTTTTAAATGTATACTGCTTATACATTTTAAGTAAGGGGACATAAAGTGTTACCAAGAAAATATCAGCTAACAATATACTGGATTCAGAAAATTAAATCAACCAATAGTTACAGTTCATAAACTTGTTGTAAGCTTGGTGGAATTTCACCTTTAATTCTCTGTGAGGACAGACATTGTAGTCTCTGCTATTCTTGTCTTCTGTCACACCAAAACATTGACACACACACACACACACACACACGCATGCATGCACACAGACACACACAAACACACACCTCTGAGAGGCTTAGACAGCTCAATATGTTTGTAATTTTCACTTTGCCAAAATGTATTTCATGAATTATGACATGATCAAAAAAAGTATCATCATCATGGGATTTTTGTGTGCATGTGTTGGCATTTCTAACTGTGTGAGCACCTGTTAAATGCTGTATGTGTATAAATGATGGTTTGCAAAGGTGCAATAAAAAAACAAAAAACAAAAAATCTCTTCTTCATTTTCTTTTGTTTTTTTCAGTCCTTCTTCTTAATGGATTCAAATATTCCAAGTGTTTATGGCTGCTTTCTCTCTCTCTCTCTCTCTCTCTCTCTCTCTCTCTNCCATTTTCTTTTGTTTTTTTCAGTCCTTCTTCTTAATGGATTCAAATATTATAACACACCGACACACACACTGACATACACACATCTCCCAGCAGAGAGAGTGAAGCTTGAAGCATGCCTGGGAATATTTTTTCTCAATTTGTGTGTGAGTGCTCTGGATACACAGGTGCTGGCAGAGGCCCTCTTTTGTCATGGAAACACCAATTTTTAATCTGAGGTCCTTAAACCAATGAATTCAAGCCTCTCACATCAGCTAACTAACTCACTGACTAATGCATGCGCCCCCAGTGTCACTGATGCATCTGAAATGTCTGTTATATCCATGCACATGCTGTAATGCAACCAGAGGTGTGCTAAGAGGCAGAATATGGTGAATATGGTTTGTTAATAACGTGGTTAAATTTGTATTGTGTCAAAGTCAGCATGATCATGACTGTTAAAGGTAAAGACTTGGAAATTAATAATTCTTCCTTCACATCCAGAAACAAAACTAGCTTTGCACATTTGACAAATGAGATGTTTTGTGATTATTCATTATTTAGCAGGCAAAATATCAGTTGCATCATTTGCAGTAAACGTATATTTAAACTGTTTTTAACATATTAAAATGTAAACTGTAGCATAAATGTGCTCCCTTAATTGTGGGATTTTTGACATGAAGATGTAACCATCAACCAACAAGACTTTGGCCACACCCATTTTTTACATTTTCACAGGCGGTTCCAATGGTATCCCTGGCTACCGCTGGTAACCTTGGTGATACCGTTGGAGATATGCTGCAGTCAGTGGGCGTTGCCAGGGCGTGATATGAAAGCATAGCTGGAGCAATGTGTGTGTGTGTGCGTGTTTATGTGTGTGTGCGTGTCTGAGATCTCGATAGCAGCTTCTGCCAGAGCCTTCATTTTGACGTATCCTTTGATGACGGCATTGGCATTCGAGCACACACACGCACACATGCACACACAAACAGAACAGGGTAAGGGGGAGAGATCGAGGGAAAGCTGTGAAATATGAAACAGGAGCATATAAGTTCAGGTACACTCTTGCATAAACATCTATTAATTAATCATAGAAGCCAACAGCTCACATGAGATGAGGCTGCTGAGTGTTTTTTTTCATAGTTTATATACTTGTGCTGTATGAACTGAGTGTCCATGTCTGTCCCTATGGGTCTGGGAGGCCAGAGAACCAGGACTGGTCTCTCTCTGCGTGATTTATGGCCAATGGATTGTGTTTCATCAACAGTATAGTGTGCATCTCCACAGTGACACAACTGGTGCTACAGTTACCTCCTCAGCATGGCAACTACCTCTACATTTGTTAGGCTATTAGGATTTGATAATAAGGTATTCGATAGATTAATTAGCATTTGGAACTTCACAGTGGAAACATAATGCAACTACAGATGAGACTTTGAACTGCAGCACTCCTTGGGGAATAATCAATTAAATCAGGCTTTAAGTGTTGTATTTAGGCTCATTTAGTCCAAGTTTTCCAATATTTTGCACAATAGCACTTGTCTTGAAGTCACTTAAACTGTCACTCACTAATAAGGTCCCATGTGAAAGTAAAAATGTGCAGTACCAGTCTATAGTTTGGAGACACCTTTTCATTCCACTGAATGAAAAACTTGTGACTTTTGAGAATGACAAGAACTGACATTTCTTTTTCATTTTGCTGTTTTTAAGCTTAATCCAACACTCCCTCTATGCTCTAAGCTTTAATGTACGTAATCCCTCCCTGTGTTATCTCAGGCTATCGTACAAGCAGTAGCACAGCTGAGTGGAGGAGTTGCACTCGCAGACTGAAGCTAGCAGCTTCCCAGAGAGGGTTGAGGCGGAGGCCAGCGATGTTCACTCGTCTGTCGAACACGCACACTGTCTGTCCTCCACAACAGAGAGATTCCCCTGGCCTGGACTGCCTTCATCAACACATTAGCAATATGCTGTGGACAGCATTTTCAACTTACTATAACAACACACAGACGCTATCCAGAGACAGAGGGAAAAGTGGGGAGGAGGTGTGAAGAACATAGTCACTGACTACAGACAATATGGAGATCACATTATTGCCATTCTGTCTGTGTTTGGCCTTGTTTTCACTTTGCCAGCTTTGGCTTCTTCCAGTTGCATTTTGTCTTGTCTCTCCTCTCCTCTCCTCTCCTCTCCTCTCCTCTCCTCTCCTCTCCTCTCCTCTCCTCTCCTCTCCTCTCCTCTCCTCTCCTCTCCTCTCCTCTCCTCTCCTCTCCTCTCCTCTCTCCCCACCATCCAGAGAAAGAGGTCATTACTAGATTCCCCCCAGGTTCTTCATAATCAAATATTTGACCTAATGAAGGTATTTAATTACTGGTTGCCCAGCACTGGAGGTGTCAGATTACTGCTCCCCCTTTTCATTTTCCCTGCAATTTATCACTATCCTGACAGCAAGGGTGTGTACGTGTGTGTGTGTGTGTGTGTGTGTGTGTGTGTGTGTGTGTGTGTGTGTGTGTGNGAGTATGGACCTGTGTACAAATTTGTAGCTAGTAGGCCACTGGAGACCTTGATGCAGAATGGCTTGGTGAAAATGGCATCTAAACTATGTGAATGCTCATACTTTGTAAGGCCATACTTGACATTCTTTCTGTGAAGTGTCCAAACATTAAGGTCATCAAAGCTGGACTCTCTTTGCTAGATTGCTGGAAAGACCTACAAAAGATTTTGAGTTGCTATTTACATATGTGCTACAAAAGACTGTATACCGTATTTGTATCCATATACAGTACAGTTTATCTATCTTGATGCATATGTGTTAGACATTGGAGGGTGTGGGGTACGCAGTGGTGGTGCATCCAAGTGTAAAATGAACAGCAGTGGAAAGGGTTATGTGAGTGTCCAGCCCATTTAGATTTAACTATTAATTAATAACCAGACAGGATTACAGCAGTGGAAGATGGGCAGGCGGCTGAGAGGGCGAGACAAAGGATAGCAACAACAGAGAGAGGACTGCAGAGTGAAAATGACTCCTGAAGCCATTCTCTCAGAGCGTTGGCGGATGCCAGAAAACATTACACAGGGCGGATCTTCAGTGCGAACCCTCAGCTTGACTTATTGAGATGTGAGGTAAAGAGGACAAAAACATCCAAGGGCATCTATCCTACAGTTACATGTCAAGACCTTCTTCTTACATCAACTGTCGAATAACCAAGAATCTTGTGATTTTGACATCAGTGTGATTAAAATCGCGGCCATGAAACTATTTGGCGGGCATTACCTAACATGAGGCATTTGTCATCTCAGACAGCTGCTATCAACTCTCTTTAACTGTTTACTACTGAAAGTGACTAATTCCTCAAATTAAGTGGGTTATACTACAGACAAACATTCCTGAGTCATAAGACGCTGATATGCTTATGAAAACTGAAAATCAGTTTTTTGTTCAGATGGTTGTAACCATGCTGCTCTGGTGGTCGTTACTGTACCAGACGTTTGTGCAGGTGTGCCTTTTAAACATGTGTGGACTTTGAGTATCACACTGTGAACCCACCTTGTGACAGGAGTTTTATAGCATACCTGTTACGTGGCTTAATATCATATCCCTCTGTGTTGATGTGGACTGCTTTTCCTTTTGGATGATTCTTAGTTTATAACTTTACAAACAGTAATAATTTATTCTTTTGGGACAGCAACTCATAGATTAGCATAGCTGTTGGAAGAAATACTGAACAAATTCTATTCTTCAAGTCTTACTCTTCTGATAATAGTCTTACTTTTGTTTTCTGAGAATTATTGATGCCAATTTTCCAGTTTAAATATGGTACACAGGTGGTATCAAGGATGTCATGATGATGACAAAAACTTTATTGAGTCTGTTTATATGCTCAGCAGAATGTTAACAACTATACATGTCAACACAGAGAGACAGTGTGAGTGGAAAGATGATCTGCTTCCATTTCGCTCCAGTTTTTCATCACACCCAATAATTTTCCTTTAGTTGCCCCTGTCTCCTCTTTCTGGATCAACCCCCTAAGGCTTGATCCTGTTCTGTCACTTGCTTCTCTGTCTCCTCCTGACCTAGCAAGGGTTAACTAAGTGTGAGGGAATTTAAGGGAATGTGGCAGTTTTCCAGGAACACATTCCCTTGCCCAAGTGAGTCCAGGAATTATTAGGCTAATTCCATCTAATGAGGGATAGATGTTGGATAGATATAGACATGGAACCAGGGCGTGTTTGTGTGTGTCTGTGCATGACAAAAATGGCTGGCATCAGTACTGCAATACCACATATACAATATCCATAACCTACTGAGCTTTGCATAATTGTGGTAACCAGGAGGTTAAACACTGAGTGTACTGCTTCTGCATTAATTTCCTGGAACTTTTGGTATTTTATTTGCTTTTAAAGGTTGCCAACCTTTATCTGTTGCTCCATGTGACCCATTTAAACCCAACTGTGTGACTCTGAAACTGAAAATTACTTTGTTTCTGTATTTCTGCTTGAATATCCAAATATTTGTGTCTTTTCAAAGAGGCCAGTCTCATTTGAAAGTATCTGTAACCTTACAGCTGGCAGGAATATCAATAGCATTACCACTGTGTTTTCCTTGACACATCTTGAAGCATCTCCTCTTTGCAGATAACACAAGATTCTAGCTGATAGATGTGATGCTTTTCAAAAGGCCGGTCATGCTGACAGATATCTTTGCTGTACACACTGTGCCTTTCTCTCTAGAGTTGAGCCTGCTGTGCAGAGCTGTTATGGTTGCTATTCACTGGGTGGCCTTCTACAAGGTTCCTGGCATAAAGAAGAGTTGACCTCCAGTGTACCTGTGCATTTGTGTCAGTGTGTGTGTGTACGTGTATGTGTGTGTGTGTGTGTGTGTGCACATGCTTGATCACTGAAAGAGTAGTTAAGCAGAAAAGCAGTGTTTGTGCCTGCCTACTGTATCCTTACAAGTTACCATACCACTCAGTTATGAAGCACACTGTGTTTCTCCTTTTCATTCAGTGCCAATATGCTGCTGTGACCATAAACGTAATAGCATGGAAGCAGGTTTATTTTAAAAGTGCTTGTGATTCATAAAATGTCTTTGCATCTGGAGTCATTCACACTATATGTAGGTTGTGTGGCTAACTGCATATCTGTCATCTTTGATTGACTGCTTAGAATGGTCAAGGTTGGCCAGGAAAAGCTAACAGCTAAATGACTGCTTACATATTCCTTTCTGTTCCAAATATGACCTTAACATCACAGAACAATTAACTGCAGACTTTGTCTTTGTTAGTGAGAGAAGCTACAATACCTTTATTAAATAGACCATAACTAATAGTTAATAAAACTCACCCCACCTTGCAAGAAACACTGTGCTTTTGCGACATTCATCACTGGGCTATTCTTAATCATTAATCTGACGTGATATGTAATGTGCTGACAGTAATGGAGTATTTTATCCTCTCATCTTGCCCATTCTTTCCTTCTCTCTGTCTCTTTCATTTTCCCTCATGCTCTTGATAATCAAAAGCACTCTAGCTTGATCATTGCAGATGTCAGTCATCATACTGTATCTAGTTTAGTCCTTGAGTCCAACACTGTGTAATTTAAAGCTGTTTGAATTGTAGTTTGATGTAAGTGCCACAGCATACTGGGGTTACATGACAATCTTTTGGTGCCTGTTTATTTTTACACATTTGATCTGGACATGTTTAAACAAAATGTGTTTGTTGAATCACAGTTACTATGGTTTTTAAAGAGCTTTTATTGTTATTCATTCATTTGGTTTATGGCATGATCATATTAGGGCCCCTAATAGTTGACAAAACATCACAAACTCCATGAGAAGAGTCTTGGTGGGTTAGTCGCAGGGAAAAGATGTTTAATATACTGGCAACTGTTGCCACTCTAACTTAGATAAAATCTCCTTACTAGTTGTTCCAACACATTCAGAATAATTTCAATTTTTGCATTTAGCATTGTTGTTAACCGGCAACTAACTGCTTATGTGCATGTAAGTAGTATTTTAAAGGCTCACACAGTTCTGTATTTCTCTGTAAAGTAGCATATAACATTCTTTATTAGTCCTGGTACTATATCCATTTTTTATAAATTAAAACTAAATGGATGGACTACACTTATACATATTGCCTTTTCAGTCTTATGACCATCCAAAGTGCTGTACTTATCTGAGCTGCCTTAACTAATGGCAACTAGTCAACTTGGAAAATCTTTGGTTTCTAGATTATAGACTCTAGTCTTTCCCCAAGCAAGACTGGTAGACAGATCTGCTCAATTTAGCCAGCTGTTAATGTCAAATGTCCTCTAGTTAAATGGTAAATGCACTTATATAGCGTTTTTCTAGTCATTGCATCAACTCAGAACACTTTTACACACACATTCACACACATTCATACATTGATGGCTACCACCCTGCTCTTCAGAGCAATCTAATCAACCTGGGCTTTATTTCTAGGGTTAAATACGGTTATATACTCACCCCAGAAAGTTTGGTGTAATTTGGAGTCCATCAGACACTATTTAATCCACTCAAGAGCTGCGTATATCCACACACTGTCTTATAACGGGAGCGCTAAGGGCCATGGCAGTGCCTCTAAATAAGACATTATCTACTGTGAAACTTGTTCATTTCACCAAAACTTTATCATGAATCCCCACTCCAGTCAGATAAAATCAGCAAATTTTAGTAGCACATAGCCCCCTATAGTAGTTTCCTCACGTTTATTATGCGCTCATTTTAGTGCTGCCTGCATAGTCAGCAGTTCTCAAAACGTAAAGCAACGTTCAGTGATCCCTCAGTCATGTATTTCTTCACATTACACAGCTACTGTAAGGGTTGAATTATGTGGCTGACAAATATGATTTTAATGCTTGTAGACCTCAGAGGATCATAACCAACCTTCTCACTAACTTTGTTGACTGTGTCAAAGGGCTTTATAGTTCAAATTTCAAATGCTCCCTATGGAACTCGGGATCTGGTTTCATCACTTCTCTGAATTTTATTTTCTCA
The DNA here is from genome assembly GCA_024605115.1 of Rastrelliger brachysoma. Classification (NCBI taxonomy): domain Eukaryota; kingdom Metazoa; phylum Chordata; class Actinopteri; order Scombriformes; family Scombridae; genus Rastrelliger; species Rastrelliger brachysoma. The sequence goes on from JANJYP010077279.1 coordinate 15,483, forward strand.
TTGAAATCTGGTCTGGTGTTGATATTTATCTCACTGAAGCATGTTGTCAGGGATATACTGTACCATCTTTTAATAGTCCAGACTTATGTGGTGTTGAGAAGGTCATTTAGACATTTTGCTTCTTTTAAACTTCTTTGGTCTCATTTATTGTCCCCCACAAAACGAATAGCTGACTCATCACTGATACAGTACATACAGTAGGAGACTAAAACCATGAGCATTTTCAGTTACTTCATCTCACCTTTGAAAATAGCCCATCTGCAGTTGTAGCTGCAAACAACAAAAGTTTAGTGGTTTATGTGGTAAATTGAGCAATACAGTTGATCTATTATTCAAATTTGAACAACCACCTTTCATTTTTCAGGAGGTGAGTGTTTCACACTAAAATGCATATTTCCTTTCGCAAACCACTATGTAAAAGCCTCCTCATGTTGCCTTTTTCATGACAACAATGACAAGAGGAATGAAAGCTCTTAAATCCATGCCAGACAAATACACACACACACACACACACACACACACACACACACNTGGCAGGTAACTTCCTGTCTCAGTATACAGTCCTCTCTGCTGCAGCTCCAAGGGTGTCAGCGGCCTCTCGGTTACATTTGAAGTGCAACAAGCCATCTCGGTCCTCGAACATGTCACAGATGGGGAACCCGAGCTTGGCATCAGGAGAGAGAAGGGGCATCCTAGAGAAATCAGTCACAGGAAACAGAAAAAGAGTACAAAAACATGGCCTCTCAGAAAGGGAAAGTACATGGAGCACATACAGAGCATCTTTTGATCTGAAAAGCTGAGAGGACTGAGAGTGAGCCAGAAGCTGTTTGAGCATCAATGTCACTTCTGCTGATTCCCGTCTGTTTAGGTTCTATATTTCTGACCTGTCAGCTTATTTGAGTTAGTTTATGATCATCTTCACAAATTCTTCAAACCCTATTTTTTGTTTTCACTGTCATTCTCTCATTTTTGTCTCTACCCCTATGTTTACTATTCTAATCCCTCTTGTTTTTTTATTGTCTATTTCTTCTGACATAAACCCTTACAGTACGGCACACACTGATTAGCACACCAACAGACAATCAAATATGACAGATGCATGTGTTTGTACTTGAAGAACAGTCTCCATGTTACGATCTGATATTTGTCTGCATCTATTTGGAACAATCGCAACAGTTTAGCTCATGGAAACCAGTGTCAATTTATTAAATATTATATTGACAAAGATTTTTATGATCAGTACATCATTTAAAGGTTCCATATCGCATTTGTTTCATTAATTTTGTGTTTTTGTGTGTTAATCCATGATGTCCTTTAATTGAATGTGTACCATTATTTGGGTGGAAAATGGCTTAGAGTGCTTGTTTCATGAAGACAGCTGCTTTACTCATTAATATTCAATATGTAAACAAGATTCACTCTGATTTGATTGTTACCATGAATCTTCAATATATGAATCAGCTTTACCCTAATTGGACAAGAGCTACAGAAGAGAACCCAGCTATCAACATATTTTTCCATGCCAGTTCTACTTTCAACACAACAAAGGCCATCTAACTAGTGATAATGATCCGAAATAGTTTATGCACCTCCAAATAAAGTGCATACATCCAATCCATTCACAGTGAGCAGGAATAAAGTAGGCTAGTAGTATTCCCACATTGAACAGACTCTCTCAGAGCAGAGGAGTGCAACGCAACGAGTGAATAGCAGCAGACAGAGGCTAACATTAGCTGCTGCTCTCCTCTATCTCAGTGCAGTGCAGCTGTCCTTCTCTCAGCAGAGACAGTGGAAAATTATCACGTCATTCACTCATTAATTTCTACCAACGGCAGACGTTGGGCAATGACCTTGATGGCACAGCTCCAGGTTTGAATATCAACTTTAATACAAAACTTCTGTTGTATTCTCTGAAGTTGATAAGCTCTCCATCTTCAAAATGGACACAGGACTAATCTGGTACCGAAGTGCTCTGGTATTTTTCTAAAAAAATAAAATGAATCCATCCACAAGGCATACTGTGTAGAGCATGGGTGGCCAACCCTGGTCCTGGAGAGCCGCAGTCTTGCATGTTTTAGATATCTCGTAAATCTAACACACTTGATTCTAAAAACCAACTCCTTACAAAGCAGCTTAAGTTTGTTAAGGGCCTTGATAACAAGTTCATTATTAGAATCAGGTGTGTTAGAGTCAGGAGATACCTAAAACATGCAGGACTGCGGCTCTCCAGGACCAGGGTTGGCCACCCCTGGTGTAGAGGTTCTCTTCTGGCATACTGTAAAACACAGGTCTGTGGTCAGTCTGCCATTATCACGTCCAGACTGCTAACAACCAAGCAAAACCAAGTGGGCGGAACTGTAAATAATACGTGTGCAGTGCTATGTTGCACTGATAGATTTCAGACTTTCACTGTGTAATACATAGAGCAGACAAGTTGTGCAGCATTCCAATTTACTATAGTTCAAAAAGTCATATTGACCTATGCTATTTTGAAAAGATAAATAATGTCATGGGACCTTTAAAGGTAGAGTCAGTGATTCTAATCTTGTGGTATTTCATTTGGTCTTAAGTTACAATATCAACTGTTTTTCCTTTACCTTTACAGTAGTTTTTAAAAAATATAAACAATCTTTTCGCCCTGATTTTTTAAATTGTGAATGTTTCTTAGTTTAAAAAATTAATAAATTACCTTTTGATTTTTTACCATCAGTCAGATAAAAAAAGCTATTTTAATTTGAGGTCTGGAAAATGATGGTTGACATCATTTGATGTTTCTTTCAGTTTTACAGTGTAACAGACTAACTGGTTAATCAAAAAAAAAAAAAATCATGAAGAGTCAACCCATTACTAAAGATAAGTATTAGTTGGAGCTGTAGTTGTAAGCACTTGTTCTGTGATTTAAATCAATTTATCCTGGTGTAAATTCAACCAAGTTTGTTAA
>JANJYP010077324.1:0-13006 GCA_024605115.1 Rastrelliger brachysoma
TTTTTAGCCCCCTCTTTTGAAAACAGTAAAAAAATTACTCAGCAAAAAATTATATCCAGAGAAAAGTGGATTTTTAGGGGTTTATCCCCATAGAGCCCCATTCATTCTGCACTCGCCCGCGAGCGCCCCTAAGGGACAACAGAAACCCGGAAGTTAGACGGGAGTGGAAGTTCTCGTCAATATTAGATATTCTCTGGGCTGGACCCTCCCCTATTCTGGAGTTGCCCTTGGTGAGAGGCGGCAGTTGGGGGTGGGCTTGTTTATATCTCTCCAGCACAGCTGCCATGTGTTAGAGTTCACCCCGGTGAACGAGAGGGTCGCCTATCTGTGCCTTTGGGTTGGGGAGAGTGCTCTCGCTTCTTCTAGGGGTCTCTATGAGGGGCACTGAATAGTGCTTCAACTAGGGTCTCCATTGTTCTACTGGGTGACTTCAGAGCTTACATGGGCAATGACAGTGACACCTGGAAGAGGGTTATTGGGAGGAACAGCCTCCTCGATCTGAACCCAAGCAGTTTTTTGTTATTGGACTTCTGTGCTAGCCACAGCTTGTCCATAACAAACACCATGTTCGAGCACCATGTTCGAGCATAAGGGTGTCCATAAGTGCACATGACACGTGCACTTCCCTCCCTGGGAAGGTCTACGCCAGGGTACTGGCTGACAGTTGAACCTTGGATTCAGGAGGAACAATGCGGTTTTCATCCCAATCATGGAACACTAGGCCAGCTCTATACCCTCCTGAGGGTTCTCAAGGGCTCCAGATCCATGTGGTCTGTGGATCTGGAGAAGGCATTCGAACCGTGCCCCTCGTGGTATCCTGTGGGGGTGTTATGGGAGTATGGGGTCCAGGGCCCCCTGCCAAGGGCTGCCTGGTCTCTGTACAACCGGATTAGGAGCTTGGTTCACATTGCCAGCAATAAGTCAGACTTGTTCCCAGTGCATGTTGGACTCCGGCAGGGCTGTTTTTTGTCACTGGGTACTGGAGGGGCTCCGGTTTGGCAGCCACAGGATTTCATTGCTGCGTTTTGCAGATGCTATTGTCCTAATGTCTCCTTCGAGCCAGGATCTTCAGCATACACTGGGTGAAAAGCAGCTGGGATAAGAATCAGCACCTCTAAGTCCGAGGCCATGGTTCTTGACCGGAAAAGGGTGGCTTGCCCTCTCCGGGTGGGTGGAGAAGTTCTACCTCAAGTGGAAGAGTGTAAGTATCTCAGGGTCTTGTTGAAAGATAAATTGGTCTGTCGTGGTGAAGAAAGAGCTGAGTCGAAAGGTGAAGCTCTCGATTTACCTTTCAGTCTACATTCCCACCCTCACCTATGGTCAATGAGCTTTTGGTAATGACCGAAAGGACAAAATTGTGGATGCAAGCGGCTGAAATGTGTTTCCTCTGCAGGGTGGCCGAGCACTCCCTTAGAGATAGGGTGAGAAGCTTGGTCTCTCAGGAGGAGCTCAGAGTAGAGTCACTACCTCTCCGCATCCAGGAAGCCAGTTAGGGTGGCTCAAGCATCTGTTTCAGATGCCCCCAAGACGCCTCCCTGGGGAGGTGTTCAAGGCTTGTCTTACCGGGACAAGGCCTTGGCTGGCCTGGAAAGGTCTTGGGGTTCCTCCCAAAGAGCTGGCCATAGTGTCTAGGGTGAGAGAAGTCTGGGCATCACTGCTTAGACTGCTGCTTCTATGACCCAATTCTGGAAAAGCGGAAGACTATGGATGGATGGATGGATGGATGGATAGATCTTACTACACAAAGCATCAGGCAGTACATAATACAAAGGACAGCAGAGAATTAAACAGAGGTCGTTTTTACTTCATTTGGAGAGTACATTGAACAAAACTCTACAGAACCTGCTGATTCAGGAAGAACCTTAACACTTTTTATGCAATTTATATCTTCATCAATAAAGAAACTGAGATAGTTATATGAGTCTGCATAATTTAGATTATGTGATCAAACTTTAAACTGATAATTACAGGTAAATGAAGATTTTCTAAAGTGAATAGTTTCAATTTTGTTTTGTCAGAAAAAAGTCTCAATTTTAATGCTATTTGTTAGTGTAGGAGAGAGTAATATTTTGTCTTTGGATGGTGACAATAAAACTGTTTCAGCTGTATACAGAATGATACTTTTTGATACTACTACTTTGTTTTCTCATTCAATTTTATACACACTATGGGCTTGTTGTCATGGGATTTAGAATACTGTAGACTTTTCCAGTCTATCATAGTTATTTACATTTGTTATAATTGTAGACAATACACAAATATTAAGACATTGACTTATGAAACCCATTTTGCAGTTCCATGAGGAGCCATTCTCTCTAGATATAGCATGAGCCTCTGATTAAATATGGTGGAGTACAGCTTGTAAACTGTGCTCATTAGGCTCATCCCTCTGTAATTTAACAGCACCCTCGGGTCTTCACTCTGGGATTTTGGTATTTGAAGTTTGTCATGCATTTATGCACTAAATGCTCTTCAACTCAGTGACATAAGTATATACATGTACAGAACCGACTGTATCTGCCCTAAAGGCCTCTATATATTCTAAGGAATGTTAGATGACATTATCATATGACTTATAGTTATGAACGGTGCACATACAAAACCATGGTCTGACTGATACCAGATCGTTGAGGCCAATGCAGGTTTGAGGTTAAAAAATCCAATAACAATGTCTCCCAATAGTAATTTAAAAAAAAAAAACAAAACAAAGCATCTCACATAACATATGAAACAGAGCCCATTTCTTATTGTTTTAATTGCGTCACACTGAGTGGGATGTTATATTTATAAAAAATAAAACATTTAAATATGTCAATGGTGGTGGAAAAACAATGCAATGGTTCCTACTGTAAATTATCTCAAACCTTAATTGGTAATTCTGTACTGTAATGACTTGTCTTGCCAATTACCAGTCAAAAGTTTGGACACATCTTCCCATTCAAGTGAATGGGAAGATGTGTTCAACCTTTGACTGGTATTGCAAACCAATACTAATATAGCTCCAATAAGCTAGCATTAGCTGATTTTTGGTCAAGGTCTCATACAAACTATGTCAAATATGTTGAAATATTTGCAACACTGACTATGTTTCCATTTAATAAGTGAAACAGTAATATTGAGATTGAAATTAATGTTGATGTCATCAGCTCAACAGCATTCAGCTATAGTTTTAAGCAGCATGCAAGCATGTCATAAACAAAAAATCTCCCTTAAAACTAGAAACTAAATTTGCATTTCTACTCAGGACGTTAAGAGGTGCACCAGTGACCAGTGACAATAAACACTGGAAATGGTGTCAAAGGATTATTGTCATGAGGCTCAACATTTTTAGCAACCCTGGTGATCACTAGCTGTCAAAACAATAAGCTGAGTATGTCAGAGTGAAATACCACAACATGTAAACCACAAAGGACAGGAAATTACAGAATGTGTCTCATGTCTTGTGATCGTTTCTGTGTTGGTGTCAAGTCTTTAAATAAAGAAATAGTAAGTTCATGCTAACTTGTAAGTTCATGTCATTATTTTATTTGCATTTATATACTTGCTGTAGTAAACAAAAACTGATGTGCACAGGCTGCATATGTCTATTGCATTTGGGTCTGTGTCTGTGTGCGTGATTGCCCAGTCATAATCATAATCATGATCAAAGGGATAAGTCCAATGTGATGTGTTATCTCACTGCTAAATATAGTCCAACTGGAAAGTACAGTGTTGCTGCAGGCTTATACTTCTCAGTCGCTCTTTCTACTTCTCTGTTTCTTCCTCCATGTCTCTCTGTAGCTTTTTGTCTGTGGAATTTTTCATTAGTGTGTGTGTTTGCATATGTACATGTGTGTAGACATTAAACGAAACCGTGCCAGACTGGGAAGTCTGACAAGGCTGCTACTTTATTCACTGTCACTCTCCCCTAGTGATTACACACAAACAACAACAAACACACACATATATAGGAGCATGGTCAGATAGTTTAATGGAGGATCTGCCACTGACAGATGGAGACACAGAGTTAGAGAAGCAGGAGAAGAGAAGAGGGAGGGGTGATGGAGAAAAAGAGAAGCAAGGGGGGGGGGGCTGGTTGCGAATTACACAAAGAGAGACGGAGAGAGAAACAAATGACTGTGAGAAAAAGAGAGTCTCTTTCAGAAAACAAACACTTAGGCAGCCTTGCATGACTTGCACTTTCTCACCTCTCAGCAACCCTGACAGACAGAGAAGGATAGCCTGAGAAGAGAAGAGAAGAGAAGAGAAGAGAAGAGAAGAGAAGAGAAGAGAAGAGAAAACAAGAGAAGAGAAGAGAAGAGAAGAGAAAACACTTCCATTACAACGGCCAAATGGGATAAACAAGCAGCGACGATTGTAGGAAAAACTAGGGCAGACGCAGTACGCACTTACAAATGACATACTGTGATACAACAAGACAAGCGTTCAGGACCCACGCACACACATGCTGACTTTTCTCCCACACACACTTCATTCAGAGCAAGAGCAAAACTGTGTGAAGTGTACTTACCGGAGTAGCAGGAGTAACCCACTTCTGCAGCATGCTCCCTCTCTCCCTCTCATTCCTTCCTTTCCTCCCTTTCCTCCTCTCTTCTCCTGCTCTGCTGTGTCCCTTGTAAAACACCCTGAGTCTTTCTCTGTCTCTCTCGCTCCCTCTTAGGCGGAAAATCCCGAGCAGAGTCAGTGTAGTTGTGCTACAAACCGCTCTCGGCCTTTTTCACCTCGAAAACCCACACTGTCGACACACACAAACACAGACGCACACACACACAACACACACTCACACACTGTCCAGACCAACAGTCCTATCCTAAATCTTGACAGCGAGGCAGGAAGCTCCCTCACTACCACTGACACACAGGTGATCTCACACACACACACACACACACACACACACACACACACACACACACACACAAAATTGGTAGCACACACTTGCACACGCCCACAGGGAGGGAGTCCCGCATGCATAGCTCCAACGTGTATTATGCAAGGGGCTGAATGAGAGCCAGAGCTCTCACACTGTCTGCATCACACACACACACACACACACACACACACACACACACACACACACACACACACACACACACACACACANCCCTCCCATGGTTTGCTCGGCCAACTTCATCAGGTATTCATTCAAAAAACACACACACGCCAGCTGGCTGCACGCCCAGAGACCGCTTACAAGCTGAGAAAGAGGGAGAAAGAGGAAGAGAGAGAGAAAGTAGGGAAAGAGAGAGGGGGGTGTTACAGTGAGAAGGACAGAGCAGAGAGGGGGAGTGTGGGAGATAAAGAGAGAGTGAGCAGTAGAGATTACAGGGAGAGACAGACACAGAGAGACTACGTGAAGGGGGCTGTAACTGTGATTCTTTTGTTGTTTTTTCTCAAGTTTTTAATTAATCATAACCTTGCTAAAATGTCAGGAAATACTAAAAAGTGGGGGAAAATGCCAGAACCCAAGCTTAAACTTTGTTTGCTTTGTATCATCAACATCAGCAAAACCTTAATATATTCTATTTATGTGGATAAAAAGTACAAAAAAAATCACCACTCTTGAAAAAATTACTTAAACAATTCATAAATAATAAATACAGTTTAAATAATTTCTTTGTGGATCAACTAATAATGTTCAGCTAGTTGTTTCAGAAAAACATTATCATCAATACACAAGTAAAAAACAGATATACATACATGCATTGTATATGCATACTAAATACTGTACATACACAACACCCATGTATACCTACACGTACGTGTGTGTGTGTGTGTGTGTGTGTGTGTGTGTGTGTGTGTGTGTATACACAAACACACAGAATACAGTGAGATAGATAACAGAAACAGAAGTGAAATCTGTAGCAGTATCTATTTTTCCTCTTTTACAGTTTCATTAGGTGTTCTGTTGAGATTACAAGGCTGAACTTCCTCCTTTGGACCACTAGATGTCACGACTGGTTGCCTCACTGACAGGCATACAGTAGTCTATTTCCGTTAGTTAGCTGACCTAGTTAAAAGACCATTTGGAAGTAAATATAGATGAAATGTGCTCCTCAATGGTAAGAGATGTAGCACGCACAGGGAAGAAGCAAGCACTCGCTCACAGAACGGCACACACATGCTGAACTGTAATGATTCCCGCTAGACTGGCTGGGTCTAAACATGCACTAAAAAAGACATCCTGTTTGTGTTGGTTGGTCTTCCTGTCAGCTTGATATCAATCCAGCGTTCAGCTTAGAAGATAAATGCAGTGTTTCACTATTAGGAGATGCTTCAAAAGTTTGTTTTTAATGTGATAGAGGGGACAAAAAGAACATACAAAATGTACCCAAGAGGCTCGGATGGATAAGAGGATTGAAAAGTGGTAATCTGCAAGTTCTTTGTGTTGTTTTTTATTATATTTAGAAGGCATTTTTGATGATAAGCACTTAGTGCTGTGACATTTCTGATACCATTTGTCAGTCTGTCAGGACATCATTCCTGCTGGTTCTCTTCTAGGACTTGGGTTTTTATAATGTTCATAGTTCCTGTTTTGGAGGCACTATGGTAACAAGCCAATTTGTCTAATAAGTATTGTCAACAGACCACTGCTGTATTGTTTAATATCACAATAAGAACATGTTGTAGTTTTATATCAGAGCCCTGAACTGCAGTTAAGAAAAAAATCACAGATAGAAGAAACACAAGAATGAGACACAAACCGAGAGACAAACTAGCAGGCATTTGTTTCACAGTATGCTTTGTTTTGTCAGGTGACCTCAACAGCACAGCAACAGTAGTCTGTTGCCTTGGCAGCTAATTGGAGACTCTTGGTATTTAATCATATTTCATTTGTGTGGGTTGTTTACAATCAGCAGTCAAGTGAAAGCAGTGTAAAAGAGAGAGCGAGAGAAAGAGGGAAAGCGAAGATGTAGAACAAGCAAAAAGACATGAGGAAAAGAAACAATCAACTATGAGAGATTTCAGCTTTTTGCATGTGCATTTTAGTTTTTCCCCTATATTGTCTGTCTTTGTTCAGCTGCCCTGTCCTTCCATCTACAACTTTCTCAGTCTGGCTAAGGTGGTCACACGTCAACGCCCTTTGCTCATGTCTAAAAACATAAAACTCTGCTCCTCACGTTAACCCAAACATCAAGAACCACAAAAATACTTTCTTCAGATGCTCCCCACTGGCTAACAATGTCAACCAAGAAACCTGTTTTGGAGCTTTGAAGTGTCTAAAATATCACTTCTCCTGCAAAACCCACATTTTATCGTCCCTGAGCTTAAAAATGTCTATAAAGCTGTCACCTCCTTAAAATTTACATCTCCTGTCCATGACTGATGTATTTTATACTCATTACATAAAGTCACTAAGCTTTTTCATATAGTTGCATCTGGAGAATAACATAGGAAACTTGAAAAGTGTTCTTTGAAAGCAGATATCTTGACTCTATTCCATTTTTCATAAAAAGAAATTATAACTTACTGAAATATTTTTACTTGTGGTGTAATGCTGACCCATATGAAGTAGAAAAAAAATGAAAACAAATCCTATAATTTTCTCTTTTGTAATTTCAGAAGCAAGTAGTCAATGTTGACCAAAGTGACAGTTTAAATGAAAATATACACTATGGGTTCATCATAACAACTGATTCATAACATCAAAACTGCCTTGTAGAAGAATCTATGAAATGTCAAGCGCACTAAAATCTTCCACAAATACTGCTCCTTCTTTCATTCCTTCTGTCTTTCTGCAGAGAACCATCTCAGTCACAGCCAGTCACTAAGGAAACTGATGAAAAGCTTCTATATATACACACACGCGCCCATATACATATCACAGACTTCTCCTCTCTCCCGCAAAGACACAGACACACACACAGAAAGACACACACACACACACACACACACACACACACTGTCTCTTGCGCTCTCAGCCACCCACGCAAACTTCACACACGCTGCAGTTATGACAACGACAACCTCCGCCTTCCTACACTCTCTTTACCCATCTATCCCCCCTCCATCTCTGTCAGTGAAAGTCTCGACTCTCTTGTTTATCCACGTCTTTCCATCTGTCTCTGTGGGTACTGTATGGGTGACTGTGCATGTGTGGGCGGCTGTGATATAGCAGGTGCAGAGCCACCTAATGGTCACATACCCAACATGCACACACCTTAAACATATCAGACCAACATACTGTTCAAACTCCGTCATTCATAACCTTTTGTAATTATTACACAATCATGTTAGCAGTGCCCTCTGAACTGTGGGCCATTTACACACACTAAAAATAAATTTTACTTTTTTTCCATCTCTCTGTGTCTCTCACAAACCCTCTGCCAGGCTGCGTTAACTTACTGGCAGAGTAGTGTGCTACTTCTGCCCAAGCCACATCCCATTCACAAACTACTAATCCACACACACTATTAGATCCCTGCTAGTCATACACACACACACACACAAGAAGAAGTAAGCGTGTATATGTGTGATAGTGTGTGTAGGATTAGGAAGGGACTGGAATGGATGGACAAATCACTGCTAAGCTCCTCTATAGCTGTATAATCCTACTGAGCGCACACACACACACACACACACGTAAATATGCAAATATGCATGATACACATGTGCACACACACAAACACAAACTGATGCTCTCGCATTCATTGTCACACACATATAACACTTGAAACACACAAGGCTATACACAAATAGAGGCAGCTATCACAGACATTCAGACATACAAATATGCAGGCAAAAGTCCAGCACACTCATTCAAGGGCAAACGCAGACATAAACATCAAAATATGATTTCAAAGACGATGTATAATCCCACTCAGAGAATATGTGTTATTCCACAAAAGAGAGTAAAAGAGCAATGCACAAGGGGAAGGAGGGGAACTGGAGAGAGAAAAATAGATTTTTAAAGGGACAATTGCAAAGAGAAAAGTAAAACACAGAAAAGAGGAGAGAGAGAAAAGTGGCAGCTATTATTCAAAAACACATTCATTCATCAGTACACCATTCATTTATTTGTCTTACCTACCCACCTATCTTTCCATTGTTAATTCCTTCAAGAGAAAACCAGCAATAACAGTGAATGTCACTTTGAATGGAGAGAATCTGTTATGTGACTGTGACTTATTGGCTTAATCTAGCCCTATATAATTGAAGGCATTTCCTGATATTTAATACTTTGAAGATGAGTGAATTTCCTTTTTAATTATCAAAGTTAAACTTGGGCATGAACCTCACTTACTTGATATCCACTATTTATCAACTTTCTATGTGATTACTGTTGTAAATTATACATTATTCAGATGGCAAAAGTTTTTTTGGCACAGACACCTTTATTTGAAAGTACATAGACAGGAAATAAGAGAAGAGGGGATGACATGCAGCAAAGGACCTCCAGCCAGTATTCGAACCGGTGTCGGCTGCATATGTGGCATCACACACTCTTAACCACTCGACTACCTGCACATCACAGATGGCATAAGTTTTGGTTTGAAAGAGGCAATCCCTGCTGAAATTTGCAAGTCTATACATATTTTTTTTAGATGTGGAGTAGTATCATAGTACCGCACTTCAGTGACACCATCATTTGCTAGCACCAAAGTATTTATTTCTATTATATTCTATTGATTTAACACTTCATGGATTTAAACAACAAAATAACCTCAATTTCCACATCATCAAATATCTTTCATTTTTATACATCTTAAAATGCAGCCAAATTTTACTGCAACATATCCACATACTCTACATGTAGCCTGTGAGTGAAAAGACATTGTTCTCTTAAAATGGATTTCCTTGCTCAGTATTCACAGAAAAGATGATTTGTAAAGCTAATCTTTTGTAAATCATCTTTAATGTTTATCGCATATTATCTTCTTGGTAAAAGAGTAGGATTCCATCAATATTCCTCCTGAAATATAATAGCATCAAATGTAAATATTCAAGTAAAGTAAAAGTATCCTAAAAAAAGTTCATAAGAACAGTTCTTGAATAAATAGTTACTTTTCACTGCTGGAAAGGACATTGTAAGAAATGTAAGCAGGCAACCAGATTCAGATGACAAGAGTATGATCATTTCTGACATGGCTGACAGATGTGGGATATGTGTCTCTGAGGGTCTGCAGGGTGCATGGTGCTAAACAGAATGCCTGCAGAGACAAATGGTAATGCACTGAACTGCACACTGCCTGCATGTGTCCACATCTAGGATGGACAACCAAACTGCTGTGCTCACTGAAGGTGAACTGCTCTGCTGTAATGGGCATAGGCAGGCAGACTGGCACTAATTGGCATGAATGGACATGGCAGCGGACATTGTATGGATGAAGGAGAGGTGGGTGACTGCTCAGCATGTGTCCTTGTCCGTGAATAATATGTTACACCTTTTCAAAGGGACATGGACAAAAATGTCAGACAGGCAGCAGCACTAGGTGAGCATGCAGACTCACACACATTCATCAAAGCCTTCTGCTCTACACAAACACACACCACACACTCCTGGGATTCAACAGGACAAGCATGCAGTGCACACTGAAGCCTTACAGAACTAAGCCATCATCCAAACAAACACATTCCACAGCCAGGAACACACACACACACAACACAATCACCACACTCCACAGGTGTCTGCATGCTGCCCAGCAGTGTGTCTACTCCAGAGGCAAAACACTGCCTTGTGAACAAAATCCACAAACATATATTCATGTCTGTTCACTCTACTGTACACAATCAAATGCATAATAATCATAATGAATAGCCTTGTTGATTGGCATTGGACTCCCACAGAGGAAAATGGCTTCAGTCAACTGGGCAATTTCTAAATTGGTGAAGATTGTTTTGTGTGCTCTGTCAGCAAAGGGACAATGTGTCTTGTTGCAACAACTCTATGATCAAGCAGAAATAATGTAGCATGTGACTGAAAACTGAGACATTAAATGGGTTTGTTAGTTGTTTCAATTTATGAATAACTAAAATATGGATGGTAATCTATCACTAAGACATGGTGCATGTACTCAGTGGTGTGCACTGTGTATTTCTAGAGACTTATGTAGGCACATAGAAACACATGTTTTGCAAGCCACACAGGATATTTCAAGATGTGACAGCAAACTGGCTGATACTGCCACGTATGTCTATTTGTATTCATATTAGCATCATTTGACACACTATATATATTGTTAGTGACTATTGTTGCAACCTAGTATCTCTTGTTAACCTATGACACCCAAATTATTACCCAAATCAGGGTTAGAAATTTTGATTTTTATTGTATCATTGTGACTACAGAATTATAAAGGCTCTTCTGAATTATACTTGTACATCTATTCACACTAATGTTTTTACTTTCACACATTAATTTGATTACATGATTATGATGATCATCTGGCTATATACAGTATTACCCATTTCCTTTCTGAATGATTTTCCAGTGAGATACCTGTACTTGGTTGAAACATCACAAAATAAAATCTAAGGGAGCTTTTACATTGCAGCATTTTGTCACTAACAATACATATACAATACTGTTACTATTGCAAAATCCAAGTTTACATTTGTGTTTAACTACTCACTTACCAGCCTCTCTTGTCTTAACTAATCAGCTTGCACATGCAGGGTTCTGTTGAAATATTGAAGTATACAGTCACACCACCCATACTTGAGGAAGAAGGCTTCACTCCAACTACTGATTACTTAACAGTACAGGGAAAAGGAAAAAGCAGAGAGGCAGACTGACCACATTGGCTTCTCATTTCTTGTGTGACTTTTCCAACTATTCCTTCATTTTCTTTCAACATCCGTATTTTTTAGCATTTATTTGTGCGCACACACTGTACACACAAACACAGATGAAAGGAAATTCCATCTCAGTGACATTCACTGGGTGGGCCTTTTTAGACTGAGGAAAGACCAGCAACCGCTTTGTGTGCACGCGTGTGTGTGTGTGTGTGTTGTGTCTGTGGTTACCACAAAGGATAATATGTGCACAAAATTCTTCTGTATACATGCAGCTGTCTCATGGACTGACACACACATACTGTTTGTTTGTAGGAGGCTGTATCCTTATGAGACACAATGCCCTTTGACCCTAACTCCATCTCAATCACAAACACCAATCTTTAGTGTGCCTGTACATAGTTTGACAGCAGTTATGTAAGGATTTATAGTGGGAGGAAGAAATGGAGTGTGAGAAAAATTGATGGAGGAACACATAAAAAGAGCAGATGAGAAAAGGACATTAGGAGGAGGAGAGGGGAGGGTAGAAAAAAAACATAGAAAATGAGGGGGGATTAGCAAAAAGACAAAGTGAGACAGTGATGTCACCTTGTAGTAGCACTGCAGTGTGTGAGAGAAAGAGAAAGAGAGAGAGAGAGGGAGAGAGAGAGAGAGAGAGAGAGNGAGATCTATTAGCTGATACAAGTTATGCAGATAACCTCCCACTCCTTAGGGAATTGATTCGAGGATATAGTGTGGAATGCTGCGCATATGTGCGTGCATGACTAACTGACTATCAAACTCTTGCTTTGGGGCCATAATGCAGAACTACTAGAAATCTCTCATTTGAGACCTAACTTTCTCCTCCCTGTGTGTGTTAGTGAGCATGCATGTAAATGTTTGAGTGTGTGAGGGAGAGCCGGAGTGAGTGGAAGAAACTCTAAAAACTCTGCAGTTTGAAGTGCACATTTACATGCTCATTCTTTACAGTCACTTAGATGTGCATCTGTGTAAATAACCATTACATTTTAGGATACACTTGGCTTTTGGTTAAGGTTAGGCTTGCATTTATGGTTTAGTCTCCAGAGAATGAAGTCAGTCCAATGTCCTCTTAAGCGACAAAAACAAGTTTGTGTGTTCTATGTGTGTGTTTCGACAGGACAGCATAATGGAATGCCTGGGTTCAAGACTTGCCAAGAGCACTTTTCCCATACGCCAGGGAGCCAAGACTTCCCCAACCAGCCAAGAATAGCACCGACTCTCCTTCTCTCTACTCTCTCTCTCACCCACACAC
>JANJYP010077344.1:0-10478 GCA_024605115.1 Rastrelliger brachysoma
TGTTTCAAAGTAGCTTTCTCTGTTGTCATTGCTAAACTATAGTGTGCATGTATGTTTGTGTACGCGTGTGACAGACTTGCAGCTGAAGCCGTACCACAAGCCCCTGCAGCATCTGAGGATCTGGACAGAGATTGTGACAGACCTGACTGTGCTGGATCCTCAGAGGGAGACACCTCAGCTCTTCCTACGCAGGGATGTTCGGTTGCCTCTAGACGTTGAGAAAAAGGTAGCTGACTACAAGAAGATATTTGTTCATGATTCACTGTATATAATTTAGAAAAGTAAAAAAGAAAAAGAGTTTGGGTAAAATCATCTGAGTAGCTGGAGCTTGACACATCAGGTTTTGAAAAGCAGTCTTCACTCCATCATTTACCGTTTTGTCCTAGGTGGAGGATCCGCTTGCCATCCTCATCCTGTTTGATGAGGCGCGTCATTGCCTCTTGAAAGGCTTTTTTCCTGCTCCAGACACCAAGCTGATCACACTGGCCAGCCTCCTCCTGCAGATCATCTATGGCAACTATGAGAGCAAGAAGCATAAGCAAGGGTTCCTCAAGTAAATATTAAATACTGATTTAATAGTAAACCATTTTACCATAGTTAATTGTTGTGTTTTTGTAGTGAGGAAACTTCTTAAATACTGTTCAAGTTTGTGTTTTTCTCTCTTTTTTTTCAATAGTGAGGAAAACTTGAAGTCAATTGTGCCGATATCTAAGGTGAAAAGCAAAGCATACCACTGGACCAACAGGATTCTTCATGAATACAAAGTACACTTATGTTTTTCATCTTAAATACTCCTTTC
Organism: Rastrelliger brachysoma; assembly: GCA_024605115.1. Classification (NCBI taxonomy): domain Eukaryota; kingdom Metazoa; phylum Chordata; class Actinopteri; order Scombriformes; family Scombridae; genus Rastrelliger; species Rastrelliger brachysoma. The sequence continues at coordinate 800 of JANJYP010077344.1, forward strand.
ACCATTTCAATTAATTTACACTGCACCTTGAGGTTACTCAAAGCTTCACTCCCCTCTCACTCTCCGTCAGGCCTTGACTACCAGCGAGGGGGTGAGCAAAGAGATGCACCACCTGCAGCGACTCTTCCTGCAGAACTGCTGGGACATCCCAACGTATGGAGCGGCCTTCTTCACAGGCCAGGTCTACACAAAAGCCAGCGCCAGCAACCACAAAGTCATCCGGGTCTACGTTGGGGTTAACACAAAGGGTCTGCACCTCATGAACATGGAGACTAAGGTATCCCACTGTCTTTGTTTTTATGTTTTAAACTTAAAACTGGATTTCCATTAGAGTAACAACTTACATAGGTGCAATTAATTGGTAACTGATTATTTATTTTGGTGTGGTATTCTTTTAAACATAGTGTGGGATGGACTATTTCTAATAAATGCTATTATCCATCACTTGTACAAGTTAAAAAATTGACTTTAATATTTGTTGGTTTTTTTTGCTTTAACATTTTGACTATATGATCAGTATGATGATTAAACTTTTGCATCCTCAGGTCCTTCTCATTAGTTTAGAGTATGGCACATTCATGTGGCAGCTTGGACACGCTGACCAATACTTCCAGATACACAGTGGTGAAAACAAAATGAACTTCATTGTGCACACAAAGCAGGTAATATGGTAACCATTCAAGTGGTTCAACATTGTTTTAAAAANGACAGTCTTTTCTCAGGAGTGAAAAATTAAGTTTGAAGTGTCATGAATGTGTTGATCTTATGTTGATTGTTTGTTCACAGGCTGGCCTCATAGTGAAGCTTTTAATGAAGCTGAGTGGACAGATAACTCCAAATGATAAGGGTCCATCAGACAAATATGCATACGGCTGAAAAACAGGTTTAAGACAACACAACTGCCAAAGATCTCAGTGCAGGTTCTTCTCAACTCTGGGTGGAGGGCAAAGCAGCTGGCCTCTCCAAGCACCTAATTTTGTATATTCGCATTACCAATCTCTTTCACACCTTTGCATTTTGTGTTTGTTTTTTGATGAGTCCTATATTTTCATGTCATGTAAATATGTTTATTTAATGTTTGTTTTAATAAACTTAATGATGTATTAATAAGGATGTATTGGCATCTTTTTGTTGAACATTTTAAAATTACCCAATCTTTTATTGACAAAATATGATGTCATGTTGGCTGATGGAAAATTATAGTGTGATCTTTGTAGTAAAGGGCTTTAAAACAAAGAAAATGAAATAGCCTAATAATGAAATATATAGTCTATAAAAGGGTGCTGAGATCAAATTTATGCCCGAGTACCTGCAAAAGCAGCTAAAATCACCACTGGATTAAATGTAACTATAGGCTACACCTTTGTCGAAATGAAACCCTTTGAATTCACAAATGAACAAATAAGTATATTTTATTGGGTAAAGTGGTGGCCTCAAAGACGACGCCTCTTTGATAATTCTGCATTGCCTTGCACTCAGGGGTATTTTCGGCGACTTCTCTAGAACACAAAAAATAAGTTCAACTTTAAAAAAAATTCAAAGGAAGAGGAAGACGTTTAAAGTACAATATAAAACATCAATCGATGAAGCAGCGTAGCGGTGATGGGACAGGCCATTTTTGTCTCGCTGCAGTGACATCATATAGCAAGACATGGGTTCAGGTATCAGCAACCAATCAAAGAGGCAGCTACTTGACGGACACGCGGCTAGTAGCCAATAGGAAACCTTGGTTGGTCAGGCGGGGGCAGGACTAGTATTGACAGGTAGAGATGTTGGGGAAATATTAAAAAAGCTCTCCGACATGCACATCAGACCCACCAGACGTCTATCAGCCGTGGTTACTTTGAAGAAGTGAGCGGTTGTCTTTAAACGAAACCACAAAAAAGGTTTCTAGATTCTGTGGGTCTCTGAATCATTTTGTGTGTGTTTGGGGGGACAGACCCAGCTCCAGAGGTTAAACATGTCTATGCACTTGTATCAGCTGAGCAGCAAATTGCTGGTGGACACTGTTGGGAAAGTCAACGACAACCTGACGTCTGTGTTACTGGCGGCTTCAGTCATCACTCTCACCGTGGGATATATTTCTAAAACACTACTCAAACAGGCATCTGACAAGGATCTGGTAAGTTAGCTTAAGGTCAAACATTCAGTGCTTTAACAATGTGGTTTAACTGTTTAGTATGTTTGTATTCAATATTTTTTGTCACTTTTTCTGCAGAAACATCCACCTTTCATACCCTCCAGTATTCCCTTCCTGGGTCATGCTGTTGCATTTGGAAAAAGCCCCATTGAATTTCTCGAAAATGCATATGATAAAGTAAGTTTTGCAGTAGCTAGTCCTCCATTCACTAATGATTTGATTACAGACAATGGATCAACTACTACTATTACTTTTAAGTCAAAATTGAGGAAACATGCCAAATTAATTGATTACAGCTTCTCTAATGTGAATAATTCCATGTTAAACTAAATATTTTGAGTTTTGAGCAGCACACACTGGTTGAAAAACACATGCAATTTAAATATGTCAAACTGGGCTTATTATTTAACACTATTTAATGAACTTTCATTGTCCAAATGATGAATCTGTAATGGAAATGAATGTTGGTTGTAGCCCCAGGTTACAGTTTCCACACACTTCTTAGCCATGTCATTTTTTAAAGATAGTCTAAAAAGGGTTTTCTGACTTTTATGGTTTCTTTAAATGATCCATTATCATAAGATACTTAATTAGTATACGGATATAAGCCAAAAAGTATTTTCCTCTTGATGTATTTCAAGCCTAAACTGGCACAATTATCCAAATATTAACAAGAAAAGTAAGAAGAGACAGGATAAGAGTAGATACGATTAATTGGCCCCTAAAGTGACCCCTTGTTTTCAACCTCAGGCTGAGAACCACTGTTTTAAAACTCTGTGTCTCTGCTTCCATAGTACGGTCCAGTGTTCAGTTTCACCATGGTGGGGAAAACTTTCACTTACTTGCTGGGCAGTGAAGCAGCCACACTGCTGTTCAACAGTAAGAATGAAGACCTGAATGCAGAGGATGTCTACTCCAGACTGACCACTCCAGTGTTTGGCAAAGGAGTGGCTTATGATGTGCCGAACCCTGTGAGTCCACCAGAACTGCTGAATAACATTTATCGATGAATCCACATGGGTAAATAGGTGGAAAGTGTAATATGCAAATTAAAATTTGTTGCAGATCTTTCTGGAACAGAAGAAGATGCTAAAGACTGGGCTGAACATCGCTCATTTCAAGCAACACGTCAACGTCATTGAGGCAGAGACCATAGAGTATTTTGAAAGATGGGGTGACAGCGGGGAGAAAAGTAAGATCCCTCCCTAACCTATGACATAAATCACATATAATCAGAGCTCTTTCAGATGATACAAGTTTCAGTTTTTTTGTTATTAAAATGTCATGTATGTATTTACTTAATTATGATAAAAGCCTTGTTCTACTGCCTGTTTCAGACCTGTTTGAGGCCCTGTCTGAGCTGATCATCCTGACTGCCAGCAGCTGCCTCCATGGCAAGGAGATCCGCAGCATGCTGAATGAACATGTGGCTCAACTTTACGCCGACCTGGATGGAGGATTCAGTCACGCTGCTTGGCTCCTTCCCGGATGGCTGCCCCTGCCCAGCTTCAGGTAGGACTGCTGGAGGAGCTCAGAAAGTCCAGAAAGATCATCAAGATGAAGCTGAGGCTTAGATTTTAAAATACATATATTCTGTTGTTGTTAGGAAGAGGGACAGAGCTCACACAGAGATCAAGAACATCTTCTTCAAGGTGATTCAGAAGCGCAGAAAATCTGGAGAGAAAGTGGACGACATCCTGCAGACCCTCATTGATGCCACCTACAAGTAAGGCAACTTGAGTTTTAAGTCTAGGATTATGCTGGTGCACTACATTTTCACTTTACATGTTCACACAGATCCTAAAATACATATAGTAAGTATTTGTGTGTCTCTAAGGACTCTTTCTGAATCATAAAGTTTTCATAAGTGAAGAGTAAAAGTCAATATATATCATATAGCAAGCAGTAATTGAGCTGTACTCCTCTGCCATTTTTAAAACCATTTTTAAATTGTCTTGCCTCCATGGTTACAGTGCAATGTTTGGTGCAGCCTTAGTTGTTACTAAAATTAACATCAGATACAAAAAGTCTGAAAATAAAAATGTTTAGATGGTCAAAACTCTTTGTTTCTTCTCTAGAGATGGACGGCCTCTGAATGATAATGAGATTGCGGGGATGCTGATTGGTCTTCTCTTGGCGGGTCAGCACACGTCCTCCACCACGAGCGCCTGGATGGGTTTCTTCATGGCCAGAGACAAAGGTCTACAGGAGCGCTGCTACGCCGAGCAGAAGGCTGTGTGCGGAGAAGACCTGCCTCCACTGGACTTTGATCAGGTGGGTTACAGCATATAGTTGATGTGATTATATAGCAGCAATGTAAAAGATATACAGAGTGTAAATAGTGAAAAATTGACTACAGACATGCTCCAAATATTTTCTGTGCTCTGTGTGAAATAAGACTTGGTTTTTGATGAATGACTTTGTTGGTGCTAACATTGTCCTGGTGTTGTCCCTCAGCTGAAGGAGCTCAGCTTGTTGGAACGCTGCTTAAAGGAGACGCTGCGGCTCCGTCCACCCATTATGACCATGATGAGGATGGCTCGCTCTCCTCAGGTAATACCAACAACAGGCTGGTTTTAAAAGTTCAACTGCTGTTTCAGATTATAAGCTCTGATTTGTATCCAGTCATTGTACTAATTGCTCCTGGTAATTATTTTAATTTGTATTGTCCCTTTTTCTTTCCCTTAGACTGCAGCCGGCTACACCATCCCTGCGGGCCACCAGGTGTGTGTCTCCCCGACTGTTAACCACCGCCTGCACGACACCTGGGATGAGAGGATGGAGTTCAGACCTGACCGCTATCTCAATGACAACCCTGCAGGAGGGGAGAAGTTCGCTTATGTGCCATTTGGAGCTGGTGAGAATTAATTGAATGATTATTATATAAATCATGACTGCTTTATCACAAAAGGATTAGTTATAATTTTCCTTGAAAGCCATCATTAGTTCACTTACTTTTATTACTCAAAACATTCATTTTGAGGGTAAATGATTATTTTGTGTATTTTCATTGACATACAAAGTTGACTTTTTATTCATTGATCATTAAATATTTTCCTGAAAGTATTTAACTAATCACTAATACACTGTTTGTCTATAATTAATAGCATAAATCAGGCTGAACTATTGATATATACAATCTCAAGAAATGTCTGTCACAACAGTAATAAAATGCCTAAATATGTATTAAACTAAACTGTGCCACTTGATCCCTCCTCTCCATCTCCAGGCCGTCATCGTTGCATTGGGGAGAACTTCGCCTATGTCCAGATTAAAACCATCTGGTCCACTTTACTCCGCATGTACGACTTTGACCTGGTGGATGGATATTTCCCCACAATTAACTACACAACAATGATTCACACCCCTCACAACCCCGTTATCAGATACAAGAGGAGGAAACAGTGAAAGATTGATGGAGGACACTGGGAGGGGTGAGAAGTGACGATATGAGGAAACAGATAAACATCCTGAGTGGGACTTGAATTTAGATTGAAAGCACTTTGCTGTTTCTAAATGTCAAACCTTTTGCTTCTTGTGTCCAGCTTCCTTTATTCAGTCTGAAATCCAGTCATTTTTCTGAATGTCAACATAATTCATGAATTTTATGGTTCCAGAGATAAATACACTACCTTTATGAGTCTGACTTCAACACTGAGGCTCATATTTTTTAAAATGAACCCTTAAAAAATTAAATGAACAGTGGTTTGACTTTTAGGGCTCCTTGATGATGGGAAAGAACATCTATTGACTGAATTAAGCCTCTGGATCCATCTGTCAAAGCAGGTTTTCCTCTGTGGTTAATTGTAATTAATAAAACCAGGTTGAGACATTTGGATGGAGAGACTGTTTAGGAGTTTTCTCAGCACAGTTACACAGAGACTACATAGATCACAGAAGACTACATAGATCTTTGTGTCCTGAGAGAAGTGGCATTTTCCTGCAGAGTGAATTTGCACCAAAAAAAACAAAACTGACCAAAATTATATTAAAACAATGCAGAAAATACACAATTATAACATCAAACAATTAACTGTGACAGGACTTTTCCAGTAGACATTTTCACATGGCACAGTAGTGAAATCACGTGCAAGGAATAAAATTAATGAAATTTAACACTGTCAGTTTTAGGGTCTTAAAACTGAACCATTATCATGGCTCACTGGGACACCTGAAACAGCCATTGCTAATGTTATTAGTAACACCTGTGTTGTTCCTACTATGAGAAGTCTGCTGTCACACACCCAGCACATTCTGCAAACTAGAAATATTCCGTTCCTACAGAAGGATCTGAAAGAGTTACAGCACTACCAGACTTTGTGTAAGTTTTGTTTTTCTAGCTGTGTTTTAAAGGCTCCCCTCACTCCCACAGGTTGGTGAAGCTACACTAAACATACAATAAATAGGTAACAGTAGAGTAAAGGTGCAGATAGACAAAATAAGTGATAACACCTATGTGGGTTAAAAATATAGGCGTGCAGTGCCTTTGAATTAGAAGTTTTTAAAGGTGACTTAATGAGGTGTTTTTTCCCTGCTTTGACCTTGTTAACAAACATTAATGACCTCTTGTGTGAACAGCACACAATCTGTACAGAATCAAACACTATAAAAAATGCAAAACTTTGAATCACAAAGTAAAACGGTGCCTATCAATAGTATATTTTGGTATATTTTATTGTTTGATGTTTTTTTTCTGTTTTTAGTTCTTTGCATCCAGAATAAAACTGTGTTGATAATGATTGACATTCATGCACAAAAATGTTTTGTCCTCCTAATTTTGATGTTCTGCTGCAGAAAAAAATGTATGATAATAATTTTACTGTTAAGACCTAGTATAAAAAATACATTCTCGCCAGTGAATAAACAAGAAATGAGAAATCCACAATTCTTTCAAATATCATAATCCTCTTTATTTCAGGTTTTGACAAAATACCCAGAAAATTCAAAGCTCCTAACGCTTTACAAAAATACGTTCTCTACAAATGTCCTCTGTAGTCTGTCTGGCCTAAACAAAACACAGTGTAGTGTAGAATATCCAGTAGCAGCCTCCTTAACGATAAACCCAAACATTCTTTACGTAACGCTCCACCCATACAACATAAACATATAAATTAATCACAAGGTTTTAAATTAGCATTAGACAAATATACATGATTGTAGATCATCCACAACAAAGAGGCAGATTAAATTACAAACATAGCTGTTTTTCAAGTGCTGGCGACAAAAAGCCTGAATACAACATGTCGTACACTAATAAAAAAATGTGTTTTGGTCCACATGGAAAGATACAGTCCACACCAGAATGATAGAAAACAGCAGAGCGCTCAGCACGAGAAAAGGCAACTGAGTTTCTTCAAGCCAAAGTAACTTGTCAGCATCTATCTTCTCAAGCCAAAGTGCAATTGAGCATATGAAGAAGCACCTGCAGAGGAAATACATGTGGGTAAGCAAATGTAGCATTTTTTTGAATCAACAATGTGAATGTAAACAAAAAAACCAATCCCATTATAGTGTCATTTTTAAGAAAACATTGCAAAATTATAATTTCAGCAGTGAGAAATGTGGTTGTGTTTATCAAGCCTATCAAAGTCCATATAAACAACCCACTGCACTGCTTTTTCAGATGTGCTGTTTATTAGTGTTGCTGACATTCATAAACTAACAAAGTTGTTAATACTGTTTGTGCAAGGCTCTGGAGGTGTGACCATTAAATCTACATAGGGAGGTTCCCATGTTTCATTGACATGTTTCTACAGTAGCCCAGAACAGACAAACCAAACACTGACGCACCGTAGATTCTCCTACACGCTTGCATGGGGAGGCTGAAGAATATTCAGCAGGTTGCAATCTACTATTTCACCACTAGATGCCACTAAATCCAACACACTGGACCTTTAAGTGCTTGTACTGTATGTATTACCTGATGTCACGCTCCCTAGCCTCCTCTGTAGAGCCTCCAGTCTAGAGATGTAGTCAGTGAGCGCTCGGTCGGGGTCGTAGCTCTGCAGGTGGGAACATGTGAGCGCGCCATGGTCTCCTGCCATGTGAAACCTGCACAACACAGACAACAGATGTATCACCCTTTCAGTACTGAGTGATTTCACAATATTTCACTCTTTTCTATAAAAGGAAATGTAAAATGCTCTAAGTGTGTAAAATGTCATGAATTAAAATATTCCTATTCTGCTCCATTCTACTAATTGTCTGTACAGCATTATTGCTGGTTTTACCTGTGGTGTGTGGAGGAGACGGCTGATCTTGGTGATTCCCGTCCACTTCGCCCCCTGCTGCTAGAGACTCCTCCTCCTCCCCCTACCCCTCCACCTCCACCTCCTCGTTCCCTGTACGTGTCCACGCTGCCTGGGTGAAGATAAGGTGAGTCTCTCACATCCGTACCTGCGGGGAGTAGAAAAAAAAAGCAATTTATTGAGCATCACGTTTAATGTAGGAAATATAACATGTGATACGCTATGGTTACCTATTGTCTGTCCTGCTCCATTCTTGTTGACAGCGCAGGAAATTGTGGAGCTCATCCCGGTTGCCTTGTGCCAGCGCTTCACAAGGAAACGCATCCTGTATGAACAGAAAGGTTTGTGTAGGTTTTAGTCTTGTAAAGTAAAAGCCAAACTAAATCCTCAAAGTGCTCCAGCTTCCTACCTGGAGAGGGCAATAGAGACTCGGACGGCAGAGCGGAAGCGCATCAGCCCCCGTCGACGATGGCTGAGGGACTCCAAACTGGACAGCGACGGCCGGCTGCCCATCCTTGAGAGAAGTGACAGCGTAGCTTCCTCACACTCCTGGAAGCCTCCCAACAGCAAAAGCAGATACTTCTTCTGGTAGATCAGTGCTTTTCGGAAACTTTCTGACCTCAGGTACTTCCCATACATTCTCTGAAGGTAGACAGGAGGAGTGAAAAGATGAGCTTTAACAATAATAACAATTATTCTCCTGTTTAGCTTTAGTGGTGGAAACATACTAATCCACACTGAATTACAGCATTTAGCTCATGCTCATTCATTCTCAGTGGCTATATTTATAACAGATAAATACAGACAGAGATTGCTTCGCTACAGACTCGATTTGATACATGTTGAACTGCAGTGACTTGTTGGCTGTTATCATCTGACCTTCAGTGCAGCATTGTCAGCCTCAGGTCCAGTTATCTCTTGAAGGGTGTCGGTCCTGATCTCCCCCCTGAGTCGAGCTACCTGGGCCTGGGCCAGATGTAAGGCTTTCTCCAGTCTGATCTTCTCTCGAGTCCAAGCCTCTCGCTCCTGCGAGAGCAGCATCCCTGTGGAGTCCAATTTTGACACTCCTCTCCTGCTGCTGGACTGCAGGAAGAAAAGAAGTCAAATACATTCAGAAGCAGTTGCATGAAATTATAGAAGATAATATTTTAAGGTTCATGAATAATGCTTCTGGTGTCTAATATATATTATGATTTTGGCTGCAATATTTCTGCTACATGGTGAGATTGATTTTAGTTTTGGCTGTGATAATAATTTTCTATATCTGGCATGTACTCACGCTATCGCCTGA
>JANJYP010077357.1:0-19019 GCA_024605115.1 Rastrelliger brachysoma
TGCACTAAGACAAGGCTCAGTATCACTCAAGGATGACGCCATGCTGATGTCATCCTCATCCACTAGTTAAATTTATCCAGTGTAAGATTCCTTTTATCCCAATAAATTAATGAGATGATGGAAATGAAAAAAAGGCGAATCAGTTTAATAACCTCTAGGACCTTGTATGATTCCATAATTGGTTTCTTGTTGTTTCAGTGCACGTACATGAGATGAACCTCAGTGCCTACATCAGCTCTCGTCTGGATACCTTCGAACTGCAAAACAAACCCTCCATATTTGACACCCAGCAGTGAGACACAGAAAAATCTGTACTCTGCTAAACAGCTTTGGTTCCCTCAGGAAAAAGGTATGTCATGGTTTGTTTATGCGGCTCTTCCTCGGTGGTAAGCTGTGAGTGAGATGAAAGAAATCGGTGCAGAAGGAAGCACATACAGGAGATAAAACTCATTTTGAAGAGCAATGTTCATGTTGCGCTGGAGAAGTGTAAGGATATGAGCAGGACCAGAAGCTTGATATATGCTTGAAAAGGTCAGCTGGGTTCTTATTGAGATAAGAAACAGATGAAAAGGAAAAGGTCAGTTCATCAGCTCCCTCTTAAATCCCCTCTGCTACTCCACAGTGAGATTTAGTGAACTGACTGATAAAACCCATTGACTTCATGTCTCATGGAAAATGAGGCATCAAATGTATCTGAAGAGGATAAGGCATATTTCTGAGTGAAAATTACTTTTAACTTCTTATTTTTAGTTGCCTCTTACCTCAAATACCATTGTGTAACTATTTGAGCTGCTGCAACCCACTATACAGATGTAGTCAAGCAACTGCCTCATTCACACAGAATTAGATGATGAAATCTTCAATTATACAGTCAGTGTGAGGATATGGTTATGCAACATTCTCTGCAGCATTTCATCCTGATAAGTATGGGCACAGCATTAGATACTGAGCGGGGAGCTAGTAGACTGAGGAGGTAAGTACTGCTCCTTTGTAAACAGTCTAAGTGGAAAAATAGCATCTCAGCATATTTAGATCTCAATTTTTAGCCGCTGGGAACTCTGAGACAGACAGCAGAGAAGCTCGCAGATATTGAGTTGTGTTGTAATCATGGTTGGCTGACAGATCAGATCTGGTTGGAAGCTATAGGATGAAGTGCACAAAGAACACTGGAGCACAAAGAGCATTGGAGGGACTGACTCCAAAATATGATTCTTTATATTATCAAGCAATGACCATTTATGTTTATATGCATTTGTCCATTTGTCTGCCTGAAAACTTAATGTGAGTCTCAAAAATATGGACCTTTATGTTTCATGGAAATGGACGGAGAGCAGCGCTGAAAGCTCAGATTATATTTCAAAGTAATCTTTCCTGGGGGGGACACAAGATCAATCAAGTAGCACGTCTTTTTCCCTTCTCCTCCCCCTTTTCCTTCTCTCCTATCAATTTTAATGGTTGAGGGACATCTTTCAAAAAAACATAATTGGACAAGAAGATGGATGAGAACATTTGTAGCTAACAGTCTAGAGATAGTGCCGAGGATGTGGTGGGGCGTGAGAGCAAGGTTCAACAGCCTTAATGTACCATCAAAAGCCATCAGAGGCACATGCATACTCATACAGCAGCAGGGAGGGAGTGCTGCTCTTCACAAGTATTTTTTTCTTGGTGGTAAATTCTCATTTCTGTGGTTTTCTCAGTGAAAATTGCAAACACTGTTGTCTCACGGATAATTTAACAATTGTACTGGTTTAAGCTATTATTATGTTATTATTTCAAGTCAAAAGAAATCATGTTTTTTCATACTGTGTTGTTGGTAGAAATGACTAGTGTGACAACCATAAGCATCAGACACTGATGATGAGAAGATGAGGTGTGAATCAGCAGTAAATTCACAATGATTATGGAAACACCACACAATGGGATCATTTACTTGAATGCTTGTAATGAAGGGATGTTCCCACAATGCTGTGGTTTCTCTCATCATATTCTCATGTATGCAGGTGTGTACCTTCACCAGCAACAACAGCAATTATAATAATAATAATAACTGCAATCTTCTAATGCAAAATTGCAGCTCAGAGTGCATCACAAAACAGGATCAAAGACAATGTTAAGCAGAAGACAAAAATCATGTATAGCGCAAGTAGAGAAGAGTTTTGATTGCCCCTTTGAGTCTCTCCATATTCAATAAATATTTGAGACAAAAAAACACTTAAACTAACAATAAATTGTCATCTTGACAAGTATGAGTTTGACTAGTTAATTAATACTATGTATTAATGATTAAATATGGTGAGTTTCATTACCATCAAAACCTCTGATGTGCTCCAGCACTGCCAAAGCAGAAAGTTGACTTTAACTTTGACCCTTAAAATGTGTCCTCTCCCCCTTTGCATCTCTACATACTTCAAGCAAAACTAATGCCTCAGCTTACACAAGCAACACAAACATAAACTCAAACTCACAGAGCACCACATCATCATCCCTCTGGTTCTGGTTTTATGTATGCGATGATCCATGCAGCCTGGTGAAGCTTGCCAACCCTTTTCTCAGGAAGCCTGGCTTCTTGTGATAGCTGCTCAACCTTTTACTGAATATCCATTACACACATGGCCAATAGTGTCGTAGGAGCAGCAGCAAGTCAGCTGTGTCCTTTGTAGACCTTCTTCAGTCCACAGGTTTCACATCTGGTGCTGGACCAAACTCCTAGGAATAGCACCTCACCACAGGAACAAATGTATTCAAGATCTGCTTCATTTCAGCTTGGTCTGTCCTGTCCTGTTAACCTGGTGATACCTTGAGATGTGACATCGGTAAACCCTAAGATTCCTTAACAGTTGGGCTTATGAGCGCTGTCACACTCAAAAATTCATGAACGCAGCTTTCTGGTTTTTTTAGTTATGATATTCACTAAGACTGTGTTTTTGTTTCCTGAAGAAAGATATCTGTGCATGTGCATGTGTGTATGCGTGTGTGTGTGTGTGTGTGTGNGAGCGCCTCATTCTCATTCATATGCATCAGCAAGTTATCAGGGACTGCTGTGCCTCATTGAGCTGGGAAGCTGCTTTCCATTTATTTCTCAAATGCAGTGGAGAGTGATTCTGCTCCCGTCTAATAAAACTTACAAAACTGGCTATACTGCTTTCAAAACTTCTACTAGGAAAAAAGAAAACCAGGCTCATTGGAAGAATTACAAAACACGATAATGAAATATGGAGGGCCTGTATTCTGTGCTGTGAAGGATGAAATTCATTATCCAACAACATAAAGCATGGCTAGCTCCAACAGTACTTCCTAGTTGTGGCTCCACAGCATCACTAACCGCTGCATTCTGACACCTAAAGGATGTTTTGGATCTTTTTGTTTTGATTGCAACTGGTTTCAGAAAAAAAGGCTTTTGTCAAAAGATAATGCAGACCATTAATGCATCAACACTCTTGCAGACTGCAGAAATCTTTTTCTACCCACATAACTATGAGCTATGCTGTGTTGCTCCGCTCATCAACATCTGCCATCCTGCTAATTAGCTCCAAAAAGCCACACATCACTGGGTTTCAGCAGTGCACAGACAATGTGTGACACTCACAAGGGGAGCTCACGGACACAATGGGAATTACAAAGCTGTGCAGGATCACACAGCGAAACAACTACGGAACTATGTTTTTGTCTGCAGAAAATGGCCTGAGCAGCAGCCTGATGGAGAGTGCAAGCAGTAAGAGTCTGGCTGGCAATGGTGAAAAAGCTGCTGAACTTTGGGTCAATAGGTTCAACAAGGTTTCATCCTTGCTGACCAAAAAGAGAGAAAAAAAACTTACTTCTCTTCCACAGAGAGGACAATCATTGGAAGGTTAACTAGAGTGGAATCCAACAGAGATCTTGTTGGAGCCAAGGGTGAAACAAATGTAATCAAAGAAGATGAAGGATCTGGAAATAAAAAGGACAAAAAAAAGACAAATAGATAGACAAAGAAAATTGCACAAGAGATGATCAGGAGCAAACATAAAAATAAGACAGTTGGAGTTTGGAAAGTGCAATGTTACTGGAACATTTCTGTGTCCTCTTGGCCAGGTGAGAAAGCGGATACAATAAATAAAAAATATCAGCCTTGTGAGATAGCTTTTGCAGGCCAGCTGACGAAGGTGAGCACATTTCCATGGAGAACACCTGCAGCCATGAGAACAGAGGGAAAGGGGGAATGAAGGGAGAGTGAGTGAGCCAGCTACTCATAAATCTCCCACAGCTAGTGGGGTCAGACAGACGGGGAGAGTGTCAAAATTGTTTCTGGGTGTGAAGGGAAAGGGAGGAAGGTGGCTAACCAACCACTGTGACTGACTCCTGCTCCTGGAATCAACCTGCTGCAAGGCCGGTCAGTCATGCTGTGACACCAGCAAACCACTTCTACTTCATTTGCATACACACATTCACAGACACTGCATATAAAGAAAGAGAGAGAGAGAGAGAGAGAGAGAGAGAGAGAGAGAGAGAGAGAGAGAGAGAGAGAGNTGTTTCTGCACAGTAGATAGAGGGGGAACAAAAAAAGAGACGGCATAAAGAAATGAGGAGGGAGGAGTGAAGAGGATGGAAAAAATATGGAGTGAGGGTGAGAGCTGAGTGAGCTAGACAGATGAGATATGTAAGAAAGAGGATTAGGTTGTCGTGTGAGCAGTGAGCGCAGCTTTCCTCTGTCACAACACACTTTTCCTGACCACAAAAGACACAGTGACACACTTCTGTCGCTGCAGGGATGGTTCTGCTACACACAGGAGAATCTCCTCTCTGTCTGTCTTCCTATTCCTTCTTTATCTATAGAGTTGCTACTTTTATCTAGTTGCTACACTGTTGCCTTGGGTGTATTGCTTTTTTTATTGTCTCCAAGGACATATAAATGTGTGCATGGATATGTGCATGCAAGACTGAGGAGACGTAGTTTTCTATGAAGTGTGTGTGTTTTTTTTATTAGTAAACATTACTTTATTCCCAAAAGTCCATATTAACTTTCTCCTGTTTTTTCTTCCCCATACATCAGTTTTACGCTTTCCTTAACCTCTTTTTTCACCTTTCCCTCTATCACTTCCTCTTAACAACTGCATTTCTAACAGCTTACACTCTATTCCCATTCCTGTCTTTATCCTCATGCTCCATATCCTTCCCACCTTCCCTCCCACAGTGGTGATCAGAAAGTAGGTGCTGATGTTGCAGCTCCCGCCTGAACCAGCTCGGTATATCAGTGGGTGGACAGATGTGCCAGAGAGCTCCTGTCAACAGCGAGTGTGCCCTGGAGACTGGCCCACTTGGTGGATACTGATCCCCTCAGCTAAACCATGAGCAAAGGAGTCAACACTATTTCTTAACAACTGGTGCGAAGAGAGGCACAAAAGCCAAGATAAGCACTAAGACAGCACAATTTTTATGGTACTTCTGGGGAGAGGCGGGGACTTGCAGTGGCAACCAACTTATCCGTCATGATCCCTTGACAATTTCGTCTGTTTGCTGATATTAAACAGACCATTATTGAATAAAACCTTATTGATAGCTGGTCCAGAACCCTGTAGCACAACTTTTTCCACCCATTTGTGCATTCCCAAATCAGACCGACAATGTCTGTCACCAAAGTTTAGCAGCATCTCAAGTAGCACATGAGGTGAAAACCACAGGCAGTGGTTGACTCAAGTTTACTTCCCTCTCATCTTCTCATACTGTCGCTTCACAAGGGTAAAGAGAGACATTTCACGTCTAATTAATGCACAGGATGGTTGTATAAAACGACTAATGAGGCTGTGATCACAGTGGCGTGAAGGCAGGCGTTATTGGAAGAGGGGGATGAGCACTACTCCACTTCTAGGAGAGACTGAGCTTCACAGTTATTAGCCTGTCACAGAAAGAGGGCTGATTAAGCGGTGGGGGTTAGGTGAATGTTTGGCTGTTTATATGTTCTACTTCTCCTTAGTCTAAGACGTAATCTTCTCTGCTTTATGTCTGTTAACACACTCAATTCACTCTATATAAAAACCTGAACATGCTAGATGTGAACCTTATATTTAA
The DNA here is from genome assembly GCA_024605115.1 of Rastrelliger brachysoma. NCBI lineage: Eukaryota > Metazoa > Chordata > Actinopteri > Scombriformes > Scombridae > Rastrelliger > Rastrelliger brachysoma. The sequence goes on from JANJYP010077357.1 coordinate 6,043, forward strand.
TAAGTACAAGTTAAAATTATGGTAAAATTCTAAAAGAGATATATAAATTTATGTAGAAGATAAGAAAAACAAGAACATCAAGATCAAGTGGCCTCTAAGAAGGAAAAAAAAAATCTGCTGGCACAACAATGAACTGTTTCACAGCGACACCAGAAGTGCCAAAAGAAAACTTTTCATAAAAGACCAAATATAACACATACAGCGTCCAAGGAAACTAGCACAAATGCATCATGCTTCTATTCTATAAAAGAAACTTGCTCCCTCAGCACAGCTCCTCAGGCAGGATGAATGGGCTCCACACCAGCCGCTCTCTAAGCAACTGTTCATTACTCACAACACATCTGCTGCTTTTCCCTTACGCTGCCTCACTTTCATTTTGTGTATTAACCCTTCATTCATACCTTTTCCATCTTCTCCCTAAAAGACTCCCAACCCAGCTCCTGCACTGGTGTGCAACCTCTTTCCAAAAACAAGGAACAGCAGCCGGGAAGTGCTCTCTGCACCACACGCATAATCAATCATACACATCACACACACATACATCATCAATGCCAGTCAGCTGTGCTTCTGCTCACCTGTGCAATCTCGTACAGCAGCTTGTAGTGTTCCTCTCGCTTCTGTAAAGTGCACAGATTGCAGCCCATTATAGTCGTCGTGGAAACGCCAGGCGTCCGATTCTCTCCAAGTAGTGGTACGGACACAGAGGGTCACCCTCCACACTGGAGAGCTGGTTCTCATCAGTCACTCCTTAGCAAGCATCTCTCAGGCATCCCATTCACACATTCAAACAGTCAGTTTAGACACTCCCAGTTTAGAAACACTGAAAGCTCCAGCTCAGACTAACAGATCAAGGTTCAGACATGAACAGTGTGGCAGCAGCTTCAGCATCAGCCGGTGTGTCTCCTCTTTCCTCTCCTGCTCCCTCTATTTCACAGACTCTCTCTCTCACACACACATACACACACACACTCGCATGCTGGAGTTGTGACTCTCGCTCACAGAGACACTCCCCCCTTTTTCCTACTCGTTCTTGGTGCACATGACTACACTGTTACCAGCTTATGAATAATGACGCAGAGCATTGTGATATTCATGAAGGAGGTGGAGTCAGGGGAGGAGACAGGGAAGAGGAAAGAGTGTGTGAGACCAGGAGCGCTGGTTTGTTAAAACTGAGGCACATTTATACAATAAGCTCCTTTGTGTGAGCTGTTCTGTTGCGAGAGAGACACTGTGGGCAGAGGAGGTTTTCTTAGACACTAGGTAGCCTATTGTATCTTGGGCTTCTCATTGAGTGTTTATCTGTTCTGTAAGTGGATGGTATGTTGCTGTGTGTATTTATTGTTAATGGAAACAACATCGCAATGACCAAGGAGATGTCAAGGTAATATCATCAAAGCACATAATGGAAATAGGTTTAGTGAGCAAATGATTGATCACTTGATTAGCTGATCAATTTTAATAGTTCATTTAAGTAATCAAATGTCAAAAATGCTAATAATAATTTTCTAGTTCTAGGATTTAACTGCTTTTCTCAGATTTATGTCACTATATACAAAATATTTATTGGTTGGACAATTTCCACTATTTTCTGGATATTTTATAGACAAGACGATGCTGATAATAGGTGCCAGTTATAGTCCTCAGTAGATTTTTAACATTTTTCAATTAATTCACAAATAATTGATGATAAAGCTGATCTACAGTATATGAAAATGGACCTTAATGTCAATGACCAACTATGTAAATAGTGCAATATGAACTGACACACTGTGTGGAAAAAAAGTTGCATAATACAAGAGGAAAAACAATTTATTCCATGTTTATATGTCACTAGACACTACAGGTGTCACTGATAATGCGGGTCCCTGCAGCAAATTGGCAATCAGCAAAGCCAGAGACTTCAGAGACAATATATCAACTACTGTCTTCCCTCAAACTGAGATAATTGCAAGACAGTAGACCTTGACTATTGTCTCAGCCGTGCAACCCCTTTCACTAGCAGGAAGCAACACTAACGAGCAGTAATTGTTAACAAATTGGCCTCCCAGCCAACAGTGGGGCTCGTCGTGCAGAATACAGTTAAGACTAGATGAGCACTCATCAGCTGGCTACTGGGCATCCCTCCCCTTGGGACACCATAATCCGATTTTCAGGGCTTTAATTTTGCTCCACTGCCTGGAGGCAAGCCAAACAGAAACCTACATCATACAGCACCATTACAGTTAATACCATCCACCATTCTCCCTCTTCGTTTCCTCCCAAACCATCCGCTCCTCATCCTGAAGAATCCACAAGGAGTGGGTTTTTTGCAGTTGCCAGGCAATATCAATCCACGAAGTGCTGTTCACTAAAGTGTCAATTTGACATCAAAGGTTCTTGTTGGGAAACTAGGGAGCAGGGATATAATACTCCATTTGAAGAACACGGGTGCTATGTCTGCTTGCGGTACAATGGAAAGAAATAAAAATGTGAGGCAGTCTTCTGAAATTGTATATCAAGGACCGAATGCTATGAAGTACTTGTAAGCAAAGACGACTTCCTCTCTAGTCATCAGAGATGGACAAAGTAAAACACTGAGGGTCAAACACAGTGTGCTTTCTGCATAGAAAAACAAATATATTAATTATGAGCTGATGTACTCAGTGTTTAGGTCTGGACCACCATTAGATGTTGCACTCAGTGACCCCTAAAGGTTAAAATGCTCATCGGTCACCCAAATGGTCTTTCTCATCATCTGTGAAGCGAGACCGATACAGTAGCCTCTGCCTGCGGTCAAGCAGCACCTCTCTATGGGACATGCAGAGTGAAGGATGCTCTTTGAAGAGTGCATTAAGACTGATAAAAGCTCTCTCGAGGTGCTTTATGGCCGAGGGTTTTACATTGTGACAGGGTGAATTTACCTGAGACTGCATTTCCAATGCGACCTTAGGGCAAGATTGGCACATTATAGTTACATTTAGTAAAAACCATTTACTTTCTGACAAGGTGAAGCTCTACCGGATGTATAATTTGTCTTTCTTCCTGTCCCCAGTAGACTGCTTCAGTGGAAGTTATGATCATTGTTAAAAGTATAGGATACTTGCTCAATAAAATGTATTGTTTAACATTTATAAGATGAAAGTAGCTATTGTGTATAAAGTATGTATTTGATGACAAGTGATTCTGTCTACTTCTCTTGTCCTTTTGGCTGTCCTTTCCTACTGTCCAGTGGTCGTTTATCATTTGCTCTGCCCTTTGCCTGCTCAGGTAGAAACAAGCCCTCAATCGTGTTCATTCTCTCAGTTAATGGGCCTCACATCACGGGGCATGGAGAAGCGATCTGTCCTGACCATGATGGGTGCATTTTGAGGATTCTGCAATTGCATTTGTGACAAACTGATATTTAAGCTCACCTTTAACCTGGAGATATAACCTTCAGCCAAGTGTGTAAAGCATGTATATGGCTGAGTTTTAAATCCTTATGTCCTCAAACATGGCTGTCTAATGCTCACACAGGCAGTGTGTATGTATGCCTTATCACACATTTGCACAGTACACACAGGCACAAAAACATCAAAATGACCAACAAAAACACGACCGATCAGTATTCTGCCAGCATGGATTATGAAATCACCCACACCCACAAATATGTTTGTATCGATTTCTTGTCCTGGGATAAATACTGCAGACACTCACCACAGCACAAAAGTTTGATCAATTCAATATTCCACTGCATCTGGTTCAACAGGCAGACATGCATCACATCTGAATCACTTTTGAATTAGGCAATATGGAGTGTATTAATCATTTCCATTCTGTTGGCAACTCTTCAAGGCAACTGTAGCTGCCAATCACTGCTTCTGTCAGGGAAGCTGTTGGCAGCAGCTCACCTGAGAAGCTGATATTTCATATATCGTTGATATATTGGAAAATAAATAAACATCATCATGGACTCTGTGCTGATTTCTTAATTTAAAGATTATGTCCATACACATGAACTTGGTCTTAAGGCAGATTTAATTCACACATAAATTGCATCCATGATCAGATACACTTTACATGTCCTAACTTAACATGATCCAAAATACAAAATATGCATAATGACAAACTGTGACTTTGTCATCGTCAATGGTGTAACTTTGTCATTGAGTGACCGAGAGTGAATGGTAGCGAGTGGTCCCCCGATGGGGAAGGCCCACTCAGTGAATGGTAAGTGTCTCCTGATGGGGTGGACACTGAATCTGGTGGTTGTCCAGTGGGCTTATATAGGTATCCTTGTGTCTGTGTACGCCATCCTGTAGACAGACAGTCAGTCAGGGGTTCCTTCTATTCCAGTGGACATCCGTCATTACTTTGACAATGGTGTGGCATCCAATAACGTTGGTTTTTCCCTGGTTCTGTGTCTTAGCTCCAGGTCAAGTAACGCTGATTCCGTGTCTTCACAGAAAACTTGGGTTGTTTACATGTCTCCCTTGAACAGGTGTGATGAGGCCGTGTTCCTCAGATTGCTAAGAAAAGCATATCTTACGTAATCATACTTACACAAGAAAAATCATAGCTAGAATAAAATTTACATAGTTACAATCGTACATGACATGAATATTACTACATCTAACAGACACAAAGCTTAGGTTTGTGACAGGAAAGTAGGGATCGTCTTGGGCCTGTGGAGATGTCTTTATTCCAACACTTATGTAAGCTTATGGTTACCTTGACGACAAACAAGAAAGCATCTTTAAAGAGCTTGAGATTTAATAAGAAGCAGTTATTGCTGTGAATACTGGTATATGTCTGTCAGGAATATCAAGTGTCCCCACAGTGTTTAATACATAAACAGCTTTAACAGGCCAGCTCTGACACACCAGGTGGGCAGAAATCTCTTCAGTGTAAGCACTGAAGATTGAAATCCTGTTCACGTGAATGGAGAGCCGCGGGGATCTGAGAGTGGTTTGTGATGTGACGCGTGGCTCAGATCTGATCGCGTACTGCTGCTGTAAAGCAGCCGCTCCTCATGGGTATCCATGTGACCTGATTTGGGAATAATTAAATTAGGTCCTTTTATGAATGAATCATTGTCACGGCCTGCTCCTCTGATGACAGCTTTGACGGTTGTTGTTGCAGCATCCACACACAAATACACAGGTGGATGCTACAAAGTCAGTGTGGCCAAACAGCAGGAAGCCAACCAAAACATCTTTCTCAATGACAATAAATTATTAAAAAGGCTTGAATCTTTAATTCATGTGGGAACATGACCATGGATATAAATAGCACATTGCAAGCTTGTCTTGCATGATAATACATGCAATGTTGCTTTTTGAACAATCAACATAGTCACTGTGTAATTCATAGCCTGAAAAGCAATTTAAACTCTATATTTCTGCCAACAGTGTCTGTATTTTTTTTAAACAATGCAAATTGCATTGCATTAATTATAAATTACTGTGCTATTTGACACCGATTTTGCTAATATATAATAATAAACACTTATAATAATAAGTATTTATTTATCCAACTCTCTAATAATAAGTAATAATATATAGGTAATCTTGATGTTATTCATTGGCAAAAAAAACCACTAGCATTTTCTGATGAATTCATAGTGACATGTAAACGTTAACCCAACAAAACTTACCTAACATTGTTTGAGAAAGTCTGTACTGGCATTTTGCTTGGCATTCTTATGAATATCATGTTTGTGGCATATGTTAACCAAAGTGCTAATGAGCTGCTTCACAGAGACCTCCTGCCATCTCCATGGAGTTTTCCTTTCCCTACTGTACAAAGCAACATGACATACACACGCCTCGTGATGCTGACATTCTACATGAAATCGGGTGAACCCCGATACCCCCCTGTCTGTGTGAAGATGAAACGAAATGCACGTCAGACTGGAAGCACCAGCTTTTCTCTACTTGACTTTGAACATGCCGAGGTGATGACATGTGCCAAACATTCAGGTAAGTCAGGGAAAAGAGTAAAATACTAAAATAAAAAATGTCTGTCTGTAGGATCAGGATGAAATACCAGTCATGAGTGGGTGTTGCCTGTACCTACAGATCAGATCTGAGATTCTGTCTGCGTCCAAGTGAAATAATGATTGAAACAAGGGTTGGAAAAACATGACTATATTGCACATACAGTGAGTGACTTGCCATGCTTTTAATATCTCTGGTGGTATAAGGTTATCACAAAAAATGCTGCAAGTCAATCAGTAGGATTCTGCAGATGTAATGAAATTGAAATTTAATGAAGTCTAATAAAGGGCCATAGTTTTAGTTGTGCAGAAAGATAGTTGTTTGTGCATCTTGAACTATATTTAGGCCAAGTGGGGGCAGAAAAACTGTGTATCTACACATTGGACTCAAGCTCCAAAATATGTACTGGATTTAAAAGCATCAGTGTTTGAATCCAACCTGGTGGTCATAGACAAACAGGTTGTTGGTTGTCTGACAAGGACTTATGGGTCAAAACACTGCCTTTTTTCAGTCTATTCAATGTTTGAGGGCAGTAACTATATTAGAGATACAACTACAAATATTTTCATTAGAATGTGTCGATTATCTGCTTTTTGATTTTTTTTTTTTTTTGATGGTCATAGAGAACAAAATAAACCAGAAAATATTTCAATTGGAAATCTAGAACCAGAATTTACTTACATTATACTGGTTTAGATATATATTTCAGCACATCATCCACTCCTAACTAGGATAACATTTTCATCACATTATAGCTGTGAACAAATCTATTTTTGAAATATTTAGCAGCTCTACTCCATTTCTTCACATTGTCAGAAATTCCTATCATGTGGTAAGTGAAGGCTACATCAGCTTAACACATGTAAGAGTAGTGACCTTTTCAGAGAGGAAACATTCAGTCTGACACTTCATGCTGCAGGAGAAGAAGGGAATGACGGCAGCAAGTGAGTGAAAGACAAGACACTCCTGCTTCTTTCTCCACTGGACATTCCTGTCTGCTTTCATATTCATCCAACCTCAGGCTGCAAAGTGTGTGGCCTCTGCTAACTGCTGCTGTGAAACATTCACAACCACATAACACTGTGACCCCGACAACACTGGTGTAGCAGGATACCCTCAGGACATCCTGTGCTATACTGCAGCTTGTCAGTTGTAGCTTGCAGCAGCCTACCTGTGGCTCAGGAGAAATGAAGGAAAGAGCAAAAAAGGGGAAATGTCAGCTCTCTTACATTTAGCCTTTTTGGTTATTGAAATTTCCCCTGACAATCTGTGATGAATAGTATTCCTTTCAGATACACAAAGCACTCAAGCATAAATACAGATTAGCTTTGAAGTTTGTATGGTATATCTGTAGTTGTAACAGACATATTACAGGTCCATAGATCTTCTGCTCTTGTTGCCTTAAGTGTTTAATGATATTTGTGACCAGATAAAAGCCCTCTGTGCATCAGGCTCTGCCCTTTATTAATTTATTATCTGACACACAGCAACAAGCCCAAAGCTGTATGAACCTCAACTTGGCAGTTCAGGTCAAGACATACAGTGATATATTATCTGGTCTTAGATCTTACCCCTACCAAAATGGAAAATGTGATCTTGTATCTATGTTGAAGAAAGGCAGGAGTATAGTAAACAACACAGCAGGTGTTTTGCATCTTTGTGCTTTTCATTAAAAATGCCTTTGGTGCAGTCAGTGAACAACCTTCCATCATCCTCTTTATTTATTAACTCAACTTCTTGCCTTTAAATTTTTTTTCTGTGTGCATAAAGTCCAATAACTGGACAACTAGAAATACATGACACAAATCACTTAATGTTTTGATATTCAAAACATGTATGTTCAAGAGCAAATAAAGCAGGTTAATCCATTTTGCGTATTGTCACATAAGCTCAAGGTGGCGATTCACACTGACAACAAATAGCAAATGTGTACAACGGGTGTGTCATTGATTTCAGACTCTGCTCACTGCTGGCTGAGTACTCGTCAATATACGGTCAATACACCTTTGATTGTGGATGAGAGTTTTGTGCTTCTGAAGAGAGAAGGCGAATCTATAGAGACAATCAACTCAGAGGGCAACTGGGTTACTCTCCATACCAACCTGTTCTGCTCCATCTAAGTCTTATGCTGATTGTAGCATAAACAGAAAAAAACCTGCAATCTCTCATTGTGTCCTACTGAGGCCTTTTTGAGGCAATGCCAAAGAAGGGTCACCTCATTTCAGGGACACAATACAAGTGACCTCGTGTTCTTTTTCCCAATGTCATGTTGAGACAAAGTCACATAAAGCACATACAGTAGTTGTTTGATGATTTTGCTTGTCCATAAGGAAACCATAAGTTATCAAATGTGGAAAGAATATTTTCAAGCATGATGTAGAGCAACCTTAAGCTGCACTAACCAATGTTTGCATATTATCAAAGGATCAAATTATTATGTGTAATGTAAAATGCGTTGCTCATAGCGTTAACCCACAGAGAATTCCCTGGGCCTCATATTTTGGTTTTCTAGCCTTCAAACTTAGCCTCGTTAACCATCCGCTCTCACTTTGTTTCACATTGTGATTAGCGTCTAGGTACCATCCCATAGACAATGTTTGCATCATGGTGAACGGCATATATTCAATTTTGACCAATTGCCAATGCTTGGTCGTTACGTATGTCATGCACCGGGACTCACTTCCTGGTATACAACTCTGATTGGATGCAACAATAACTCCAAAAAGGAAGTATCAAGTAATGAGCATTTTCGATTTTGTGGCTTAAATCTTCGCATCTGAGGGACTATAATGTACTCAAAGTTCATATTTGACAGCAATCCAAGGGTGACCGGTTCAGCCCTCCCTCTGTTCGCTGATTGGCCATCCAGATCTTTGGCTTGAGAAAACCTAACTGCATTGAGAGTTCCCTGACTGTGTGTAGTCACTGAATGTAATTAAGAGAACCACCAGTGGGGCACTCGCCTGGCTACTTCAAACTCTTATAAGTCTTGTTTCTAGCTACAGAGTAGGCACCTATTTCTGATAAACCTACTGTATACTATCTGCCAGCATCAAACAGGAGGATTGCATTCAGGTGGCTAGATACACAATTCTAACTGAATGTTAGAAATGACAATTATTACAGAAATTTTATGTATTTCTTGTTGAAACAGGATTTTGGTGCAAGATATACTGTACAAGAAGGGATCATTTGCAAGTGTAAACTAATTTCAGTTACAAAATTTATTAAGGTTTGATTGGCTGAAATGTTAATTTACACCATGTGTATCGAACCGGGGTCTAATGCTTAAGAGCAATGCTCCATATGGCCTCCACTCTAACCACCACACTACCGAGCAAGCCCCCCAGGTGTAGAATTATGTCACCACTTATGATATCCTGTTTTAGAGGAGGTAGAAGTCGTGAGGTTATTTCATGGGGACTTTAAAGTTGCTCTATGTCTCACAGATGTGTAAATATGTACCTATTTTACTTCATGATGTGATTCAATATAAGATGTGTTTTCAACTGGTTTAGCTGCCCCCAAGTAGCCATGGTTTCAATCTGCAGATCACTGACAATGACTTCTGTATGTCTAACTTTATAAGGTCTACAGCTTGATACAAGCCTCACTGTAATAGTTAGAACCAAAGCAAGAGAAACTAATTTGTAATTGTGTGTTTTGGGAGCTCCTAACAGCATGACTGAATCAGAAAAGTCACATACTGACAGAAAAAGATTAAAAGAGGAAACTAATGGAGATGTTTACTGATGAACTGATTTATTTCATACTTTATTTTCCATCTGTGGTTTTAAAGCAATCATGCAATTTCTGGTACACTAGTAATATGACCTTGGTATTAAGGTTTACTCAAATCAACTGATATTATTTTCTCAATTGCTGCAAAGCAGGGAGGCAAACGCAATTTAGGAAAGTTGAAAAACAAACAAAGTCAATCTCAATCTAGTCAGACATTGGCAGAAGCGCAGTAATTTGTGTTTGCTCTACATCGATGTAGCAGCAGGCCTCCACTGGCACCCTTCATGTACTCTATAATTTGTGTTGTGACAGGCTTGCTCATAGTGCTCCTCCAAGCGCTTCAACTGGCCTGGTGCACAAACACACCTCCATTTCCTCTGTGATGTGTTTCTGTGACTTCTATTCCTTGTTGTGCAGGTTAGGAGAAAGTCATTGGTGTGCCTGAGGATTAGTTTAAAACCTTCACCTAAACTGTACTGTCCCAGAATGAGAATGGACACATATCCGGTGGTAATAACAGACCTGCAGATGGATCATGTGCTTGTTTTTCAGTGCACAGATTAGTCTGGAATTATGATGATACCCAGGGGGCAGGAATCTTATTTTCTGTCCTCCTGATAAGAAAACAAGAGCAGACGACCACCAAAAGGAAAAAGAGGGAGAGGGAGATGTATGTGATTTAACATGCTGTGCCGCATGCTGGTGTCTTGGCACTCCAATTTACGGGACTGGATCAGATAATGTTTGACTGGTAATGTTTCAGTGTTGGCTCCTAAAAATACAGTTTCATGTCCTGTAGCACAATTGAGTCTGTTGTGTTTGCATCCATTTGGCACTTCATAGCATGATGTCTAATAACATGTGCTACATCTGGATGATGTGATTGTGCACTTGTTACGATTAAGCACAAAAGAGATATATAAGGAATGAAGTAAGGAGTTATTGAGCAAAATGTGAAGGTCAGCATACTGCCTGATGTTAGTGCTTGAATGATTATTCAGTCTGTAAATTTACTCTTATTAAGCAAAATTCTCTGATTCCAGCATCTCAAGATTTCCTGTTTTTCCTCTGTTTTACAGCTTTATGACATGAAGATTTTTGGGTATAACTATTAGACAGACAAAATAAAATATTCTGACAGAATTTCAAGCTCTGAACAGCAGAAATCAGTAAGGGCATGCACAGAGAAAATCAGGTGGGCCTAGTCTTTTCAAGACCAGTCATACTTAATATGTTCTGAAACGTATGCTAGTCAAAATAGGCCATTGCAGCTATAATAACCTGAATGCATCACAGTTTTGTCACATAAATTCTACTCATCACCAGAGGTAATGTTACAAGAGTCAGGACAAACATTAAAAGCATCACACAGCCTCACACATAGCCACATATTCACACAAACACAGCACATCATATGGACAGAGTTACACTGGCAACAAGATGCTAAGTAACACTAAAATTACACTTGAACACAACCTGACATGGTGGCAATATTAATCATAGATGTAAACATACACAAACAATGACAGACTTGACAGAAAGAGACGGCAGACACAACAACATAAGTATAAAATCCAATTGTACACCTGCCAAATAAATAGCAAAATTAAAATAGACAGCAACAGGCTACTAAAGACCAGCTTTGTAAATGTGCTTACTTTTGATAATTACAGTAGGAGACGACAGGCCTTGGTGCAGAATACTGACATTATTTCATTATAGCCCAACAATTCACTCACTTCTCTTTCAAAGGCCAAAAGGGACAAAGAGTTCAGTCTGTGTGTCATCATTAATGCACTGATGTCAGTTTTGATCTGACTGAGTGTTAAAAAGAGTCTTTCAACAGTACAGCGTCTTACTGCTGCTGCTGCTGGTGGGGATATTAGCAGCCACATATATATCATTACTAACTTACTTGGCACTTGCTGAGGAAGTGGTGTATGAGTAGGTGTCTGGATTAAGAAAGATAGTTGAAATTCAGCTGAATTCTCTTCATCCTGCTTCTCACATCTTCTTTCAATGGCTTTGTTTCGACACTGTATTCTATCTTAACATTACAAGCAGCTAGCTAGTGGACAGTAGACTTCTATTCCTCTGTGCCATGTGAAGTATGTGAAAGAGGAGGAACTTCTCACAACCTGGAATGAGTGAAATGCACTGCCACTCAAAAAGTCTAATCAATCAACATCATCATATAGTTAACAAGGAACAAGAACTTTTTTTTTTATTTTACTGGTTGTGTAGTCAGATAATTCAAACAGTATTCACTGGCTATTCCCTGGATGTTCTAGAAATAAAGGCAGCCTTCTGATTGTATGGGCCTGTGTGTCAAGTGGGAGAGCCCCTGACCTACTTATTCACACCAAAAAATCAGGTTCTGATTTACACATTTTTTTGGCATTTGAACAAATAATAGATAAAAAATAGATAAGTGTGCTGGACTGATTTTATATTTTAAAAATGACCACATGAGAGACACACACACATGCTTCCATTTTTTGTGCTCATTGTGGTTTATCTTTGTTTGAGGAAAATGATATTTGATAAGAACATGCATTTGCATTTATTTAAGAGGGTGTCCACAAAACACAAGCAAAAAACAATTTCACAATTCATTGAAACGTCTGATTGCAAACACTCTATTGTTTCCCTCTCCGTTATCTCTGATAGAACAAAGAGTGCAAATCTAAGTCTAGAAGGACTGAATCTTGATCAAAGTATATGAAATGAGGTAAATATTCCACATGGTTATAAGATTCACAATCAGAATACCCAATTGAGAGCTGACACAGTCACCTCTCATATTTATACACCGTGAAAACCAATATAAATAGATCTTTTTTTATTTAGAACTCTCACTTGCACTTGAATCTGGATGTTGAAGAAGTATGATATCCCTGTGGACATTAGACTTCTGTGGAGTTGCACTTTTGAACACAGACAAACAGCCTTTACTCCTCAATGTCCAAAGGATTGATTTCTCAGTTATAATCAACACCAAATTATTGAATGTCAGATGATAAAGTGTGAGGGTCTGTTGGCATTTCTCAATGATGGGCTTTCTGAACCTTGCTGAGTCTCCATGGCAACCCCGGCTGTTTGACAGCGCTTAAGACAAAGAACTGTTCTGCAGAAATTCATCTTTAACTGGGCCCCTTCTGCTGGAGGCAAAGTCAGGCAACCCCCCCCCCTCTGTTCACTCATATACCAATGACCCCTACAAAGAGGTTTTCAGTATTTGACTCCTCTGTTGTGAGAACACTGAATAACAAATACTCT